>JACEEZ010011119.1:217500-237500 GCA_016584305.1 Chionoecetes opilio
CTGTAAGGAAGAAATAAAAATCTACTTGTGAAAACTGAAGATGTTAAAAAAGATATTGTTAATAGATGGAGATGTTACTATTGAGTTGGAGATGTTAATAACGATGCTTCATACTGCATACTACAGATAGATAGAACACTTCATTCATAAGCCCCAAATAACTGCTATATAATACCTATGACTAATAAAACACACATGCAAATTAATTATCAATCTCCGTCGCTTCTTAATAGACACAAAACACATTCCTTTTTGCAAAATAACACATTGAAAACATGCTAACAACTACAAATAAAAAAAAAGCATGCACTCAGAAACCAAAATGATCAAAAACCAAAACTAAAAATGCAATCCAAGCAGTTATGAAGAAGTAATATTTTGTCCATCATGGAGTAATAATTATAAGTAACTGTATATACATGTTTTTTGTATCAATAGTGTATGTCTTATAATATACAGAGTTCAAATAATGTTATATATAGTTAGGTATTAGGTAAAGCATTCATAGGTAGGATAGAGCATGGATTTACGTAATGAGGCGAAGGGGTAAACCATGCAAATAAGATATAACACAGGAATTGCACTGGCTTATTCATAACATAGGAACATAAGAAAATAAGGAAGCTACAAGAGGCTGTGAGACCTACACGTGGTAGTTCCTGTGGACATCAGTAACCCATGACTCTGTTTATCACTAATATCTTGCTTATCATCAATGTATCAATCAATCATCTACGTGTCTTTCTTCATGTTTGTTTCCTGGTTTGTTGTAGTGTACTTGCTGCCACTATACTAAACTACACGAGACTGTATCTTCTTCTTCTTCTTCTTTTTGTTGAACGTCAGATTTTCCCATAATGTCTTGTGAGGCTAGACGGCCGATGATACGCTTCCAACTATCTCTATCCCTTGCCTCAACTTATTCAATTCAATAGACTATACTGTACCCATGGCTCTACTTAAATAGGGGGCCGTGAGCCAGGAGATAACAAGGAAGAAGTGTCCAGTATCTAACATGAAGCTCGGCCTTCGCTTTAACATGAGTGTCGCGCGCGAGTGAGCGAAGAAAGTCGCCACAGAGAAGCAAGTGTGGCTGAAAAACTCTGCGCTGACGCCTTGCCGGGTTTCACTAACTCTACAGACTTTTATGCTAGAGTATTTTTTTTCATTATCGTTATCATCATTATTATTGTTGTTATTATTGATATTTTTGTTATTATCATTATTCTTATTTTATTATTTTTATTATTATCATTAGTTATGCTTGAGCTGCAATATTCTCATCTGCATCATCATCATATATAAGGTTTATGTACCGCTCTATAACTTTGCTCTCTGTGACTTTCTACGCATCACTAGGGGAAGTGCCTTTTTCACTCAAAAAAGCCCCTAGCTTGAAGGGGAAAAACTATTGTTGGCCTCTAGCGGCAATAGTATTTGACTTTGAGCAAATATGAGACCACGTTGGCCATAAGTTTTTTGTGCTGTACAAATTTGCATTCAGTGACCATTTTCGTATCTGTACGGTAAAGTGCCTTTTCACTCGTATATGCATTCAAAAACGCTTCTAGCTCCACAAATATTCATCATTGAGGAAATGCCATTAGCAACAATTATTAACAACTACTAGTTATACAATTCTTATAAGGAAATTTTTACGTATGTATGAAAATATCAGTTTTCAAAATTTCTGGCTGCAAAAATAGCCAAAATACTGCCTTGATTTGTTTATTCCATTTTACTATGAAACTATTGACCCTAGACGATAAGTGATACGAATAAATTATGTCCAGCTCAACGAGATCTACCCTAGGCACCTATCCGTGTTGTCCTAGGGAATCAAGTTTCTGAGATATAGCTACCAAATTTTTTACTTTTACAAAACTTTGATGTATTGGATTATATATTTATGAAATTTTAATCTGTTTACACTAGAGGGACGGCAGTTTGTTTAAGCGGCAGTTGTTTTACTCAACACCGTTTTCGCCCAGCTGCCATGGCTCTTGAGATATTAATGAAAATGTGTTTTTTCACGAAATTTTCAAAGCGTATATCTATCTTATTATCTATCTGCCTCTATTATTCTTATATATATATATAATATCTTATATTATCCTCTCTATTATCTCATCTATTCTGCCTTTGGAATTTGGCCAAAAAATTTGTTTCACCGAACTTAGATGAAACTTGGTTCATGTTAGTTTTGGTGCTGATCACGAATCTGAGTCTTTCAATATTTGGTTTATAAATCCCTTTGTGAGCCGTTCTCAGCTTATAGATCCCCATAAACATATATTTTACACCCTTTTCACACAAATAAACTATTCCTATTTGAAGAAATTTTCTACCAAACATATTATTGCAAATCGAAAGACCTACACTTATTATTAACATGAGTTGCACTTATGCATGCAAATAAATAAAAATTAATTAAGACAATAAAAGTTTCAAAGTTATACGTATAGCTGCTACGTGGCTCTCCTGCGTGATACTCTTACCATGTTAGACGGTATGTATGTATATCTACGCATACATACATACATATACACAAACACATACATGAAAACACTGTAACTGGCCCCTATGCATTGTATGAGATCTTAATATGTATGCCAATTCATTATTTAACCCTCATTTTGATAGACCTAACACCCTTATACACAAACATACATACATACACACCCCACTAAGACTGCAATATAAAAGTAACATAGATTTTGTATGTAAATAAAAATGACCAAGACACTTTTGATGATCTGAATTTCCGAAACAAACAAAATAAAATGGCATTGCTTGAATTAAAAAGAAGAACTGATATAGATTTTTGCTCATAATGCCTGAAACCAAATAAACCAAAAACATAAGAACAAGAAAATAATACGGAAGCTACTCATACGAAGAACATAAGTACAGGTTGAAGTTCCCAAACTCGGCAACACCCAAAAATCGGCTATGGTTCCGGATTTTCCAAAACACGACAGAACACCCAAAACCCGGCGCGTAGTTGCCGGGTCGGCCGCTAGGTGCCACCACACTAGGCCGCTGGGTGCCACCACACTAGGCCGCTGGGTGCCACCACACTAGGCCGCTGGGTTTCTTATCGGTGAAATATAGCTTTTTTCCTACATATTGAAGTATACAATCCTCTTTTTAGAATAATTTTGTCACCCTCACCACATTATAATGGACTCAGTGACCTAGTTTCGGGGTAGGGAGGGATTATCTAACTACCTTAATTTTTTTCATGTAATTTTCATGCTTTTTTTCCCCTTAATATATCTACGTTCTAAAAGTCGGAAAATTCCATTACTCGGCTCGGCGCTGGTCCCGAGGTTGCCGAGTTTGGGAACTTCAACCTGTACCACAAACACTAATCCTTAAATGGAATAAAAAAAATATATGGTTTGATGGTCTGAAACACAAAAAAAGACATTCCTTGAAGTAAATAAAAAATATCAAAGTTACTGTAATATATTTGTTGTTCCTACCTTAACCCCTTGAGACCCAGAACGTAATTTTCCATTGTCATTTGGGTACCATTAGATGATTTTTAGTGACTATAAGCAATATTTTATAGCTATGACCTGTTTAGTATCCTTGTCCACTACCTAATTTGGTATATTCAGTTACTTTCCGTAATTTTATGGCTCGATAACAGACGATTTTATATAGCCAAGGAAAGATCTGGGTGTGAAGGGGTTAAGGCCACCATCAATATTGGCTCCTCCTTCAACGTCCAGGCCTTTGATATATTGCTATAGTATTGGTATAAGTAACTACGAGTAATGATAACAAATCTAACACCCCCTAAACACACACATACATATATACAAAACACATCATGCTGAAATAAATAAAAGGAGCCTAGATTTGCGTAAATATGAATAAATATGATAATTTTGAGGGTCTGAATTCTGAAAGACAAAAAAACTTCATACGCACTGAAACATAATAAAAAATGGCATTGCTTGAAATAAATATGAATAAATGTAATAGATTTTTGCTCCTACGTTCTGCAACAAATAAAAAAAGAACATAAGACAATAAGGAAGCTATACTAATTGAATAGCTATGATAGATTTGCTCATACGGTCTGCAAAAAATAAATAAAAAAGGAGGCATTGCTTGAAGTCATAAGAATAACTGTAGTAGATTTTTGTTCATACCTTAAACACATAATACACATAATATAAATACCACATACCAGTCTAAAGCTAAAATAAAAAAAAAATTCATTGGCTCACGTAAAAAATCTCTCTCTCTCTCTCTCTCTCTCTCTCTCTCTCTAATGTATCTTTTTTCAGGTCTTTCTCTGTCTGTTTTTCCTAACAAAAACATAATTCTGATGGTCTGAGCACACACATACACATACCACATACACTAATGCTGAAAAAGTGGTTCTGATTTACGTAAATAAAAAAAAAATATTTTTTTTTTTAAATAGTCTGAATTTCTGAAACACACAAAAAAGCTCATTCGATCTGAAAAAAAAATAAGAAAGGCCTTTTATTTCACGTCAATGATAATTAATATGACAGATGTTTTGCTCTTACCTTCAGGCCACCATCAATATTGGTTCCTCCTTCCACTTCCAGGCTATTGATGTATTCCTGGCCTTCCTGACCGCCGTGCCTGTGTAGCGCATGGTGCCCATCTTGTGGGTGGCACTGGAGAAGCGGACGATGTTAAAGGTGTCGCCCTGGTTGAGCTCCGTGAGTATGTGTTGGAGCGCCTCTTTGACCTGGAAAAAGGGAATTTATTGGAGAGAGAGACGTGTACTAGATGTATATTATATAGAGAGACACGTGTACCCTACTAGATGTATATTATATAGAGAGACATGTGTACCCTACAGTGTATATATAGAAGACATGTGTACCACTATGTATAAAATAGAGAGACATGTGTACCCTATAGATGTATATATATAGAGAGACATGTGTACCCTACTAGATGTATATTATATAGAGAGACATGTGTACCCTACTAGATGTATATTATATAGAGAGACATGTGTACCCTACTAGATGTATATAATATAGAGAGACATGTGTACCCTACTAGATGTATATAATATAGAGAGACATGTGTACCCTACTAGATGTATATTATATAGAGAGACATGTGTACCCTACTAGATGTATATTATATAGAGAGACATGTGTACCCTACTAGATGTATATTATATAGAGAGACATGTGTACCCTACTAGATGTATATTATATAGAGAGACATGTGTACCCTACTAGATGTATATAATATAGAGAGACATGTGTACCCTACTAGATGTATATTATATAGAGAGACCTGTACTAGATGTATATTATATAGAGAGACACGTGTACCCTACTAGATGTATATTATAGAGAGACATGTGTACCCTACTAGATGTATATTATATAGAGAGACATGTGTACCCTACTAGATGTATATTATAGAGAGAGACACTTGTACTATAGATGTATATTATATAGAGAGACATATGTACCCTACTAGATGTATATTATATAGAGAGACCTGTACTACTGATGTATATTAATATAGAGAGACATGTGTACCCTACTAGATGTATATTATATAGAGAGACCTGTGTACCTACTAGATGTATATATATAGAGAGACAGTGTACCCTACTAGATGTATATATATAGAGAACATGTGTACCCTACTAGATGTATATTATATAGAGAGACATGTGTACCCTACTAGATGTATATAATATAGAGAAACATGTGTACCCTACTAGATGTATATTATATAGAGAGACATGTGTACCCTACTAGAGGTATATAATAGAGAGACATGTGTACCCTACTAGATGTATATATATAGAGAGACATGTGTACCCTACTAGATGTATATTATATAGAGAGACACGTGTACCTACTAGATGTATATTATATAGAGAGACACGTGTACCCTACTAGATGTATATAATATAGAGACATGTGTACCCTACTAGATGTATATTATATAGAGAGACATGTGTACCCTACTAGATGTATATTATATAGAGAGACATGTGTACCCTACTAGATGTATATTATATAGAGAGACATGTGTACCCTACTAGATGTATATAATATAGAGAACATGTGTACCCTACTAGATGTATATTATATAGAGAGACATGTGTACCCTACTAGATGTATATTATATAGAGAGACATGTGTACCCTACTAGATGTATTTTATATAGAGGACATGTGTACCCTACTAGATGTATATATATAGAGAACATGTGTACCCTACTAGATGTATATTATATAGAGAGACATGTGTACCCTACTAGATGTATATTATATAGAGAGAACGTGTACCTAAGATGTATATTATATAGAGAGAAGTGTACCCTATAGATGTATATTATAGAGAGAGAGCAGGTACCTATAGAGATGAGAGAGAGAGAGAGAAGAGAGACAGAGAGAGAGAAGAGAGAGAAGGAGAGAGAGAGATAGAAGAGAGACAGAGAGAGAGAGAGAGAGAGAGAGAGAGAGAGAGTGAAGAGAGATGAGATGAGAGAGAGAGACGAGGAAGAAGAAGATATGAGAGAGAGAGAGAGAGATGTACTAGGTAACTAGATATATATTAGAGACTTTAAAAAAAAAAAATAGACAGAGAAAGGACCTGTACTATATTTATATTAGAGACCTGAAAAAAGATACATGCGAGAGAGAGAGAGAGAGAGAGAGAGAGAGAGAGAGAGAGAGAGAGAGAGAGAGAGAGAGAGAGAGAGAGAGAGAGAGAGAGAGAGAGAGAGAGAGAGAGAGAGAGAGAGAGAGAGAGAGAGAGAGAGAGAGAGAGAGAGAGAGAGAGAGAGAGATATTGGACCAAATATTGAAGTTATTGTGATTGTTATCTTAGTATGTTGTGGTCAATAAAATATCTATCTATCTATCTATCTATGCATCTATCTATCTATCTATCTATCTACCTATCTATGCAGCTATCTATGCATCTATCTACTATCTATCTATCTATCTATGCATCTATCTATCTATCTATCTATCTATCTATCTTTCTATCTATCTATCTATCTATCTATCTATCTATCTATCTATCTATCTATCTATCTATCTACCTACCTACTATACCTATGTATGTATTTATGTATCTATATATCTATCTATCTATCTATCTATCTATTTATCTATCAATCTATCTATGCATCTATCTATCTATCTATGCATCTATCTACGCATCTATCTATCTATCTATCTATCTATGCATCTATCTATCCATCTATCTATCTATCTATCTTTCTATCTATCTATCTATCTATCTATCTATCTATCTATCTATCTATCCATCCATCTATCTATCTATATATCTATCTATCTTTCTATCTATCTATCTATCTATCTATCTATCTATCGATCTATCTATCTATCTACCTACTATACCTATGTATGTATCTATGTATCTACCTATCTATCTATATTATTACCTGTGTCAGTTTGGTTCCCGCCATCGAGCCAGACACGTCGATCAGAAAGGTGATGTGCTTCGGCGTGTATTGAAGATCCGTGGGCGCGAAAAAGTGCACGAAATATCCATCCTCAACCTGAAACAACACGCCTGAGTTATGAGAGGAGACACACACACACACACACACACACACACACACACACACACACACACACACACACACACACACACACATACACACACACACACACACACAACACACACACACACACACACATACACACACACACACTTATGAAGAGAGGCTGAAGAAATTGTTGTTGCCATCATTGGAAGGAAGAAGAAGAAAAAGAGGAGACTTGGTTGCAATGTATACTGTAGAGCCATGTCAGGAATGCAGAGATGTGACAAAGAGGACATGTATGTAGGAGCCACAAGAGCCATGTCAAGAATGGAGAGATGTGACAAAGAGGACATGTATGTACGGGACGTAGGAGCCACAAGAGGTCATACGAAGAAGCTTAAGAAGACAAGGTGTTTGAAGGACATCGAGAAGTACAGTTTTCCCTATCGGTGCATTGATATGTGGAATAGCCTGGACAGTGAAACTATAGATGCCAAGAGTAGTCATGTTTTGAAAGCTAAGATTGACCCATTGAGACAAGGAGACGACCCCACCAGTGTAACTTATTTCCCCTATATCACAACTAGGTAAATAGAACTAGGTAAACACTCACACACAGACATACACACACACAGACATACACACACAACAGACACACACACACACACACACACACACACACATACACACAGTCAGGCATTATAAACCATCTCTTTCCTCCCCCATCTGCCACGTGTAAACAAGATATCAGAAGTATACTGGTTAGAGTAAGCCGTAAATACACACACACACACACACCTGTACATCTCCGGCATCCAGAGCCCGGGAGACATCGTACTGCACCTCAAGCTGTCCGTGCAACACCCCGTCCACTGGCATCCTCTCGGGGTTGGGGTAGAAGCGCAGGCGAGCTGTCTTGAGGCCCTCACGCCACTCTGCCACTGTGGAGCGCGAGAGGAGGAAGGGAAAATGAATTTGAATGATAGCTTATGATGGTCTAGGGCAGTGTTTTTACCGCCACGCCCCTTCAGTAGTGGGTCCTTGCCTCCATGCCCCCCTTCACCACCACACCCACCCCTTCAGTAGTGGGTCCTTGCCACCATGCCCCCCTTCACCACCACGCCCCTTCAGTAGTGGGTCCTTGCCTCCATGCCCCCCCTTCACCACCACGCCCCTTCAGTAGTGGGTCCTTGCCTCCATGCCCCCCTTCACCACCACGCCCCTTCAGTAGTGGGTCCTTGCCTCCATGCCCCCCTTCACCACCACGCCCCTTCAGTAGTGGGTCCTTGCCTCCATGCCCCCCTTCACCACCACGCCCCTTCAGTAGTGGGTCCTTGCCTCCATGCCCCCCTTCACCACCACGCCCCTTCAGTAGTGGGTCCTTGCCTCCATGCCCCCCTTCACCACCACACCCCTTCAGTAGTGGGTCCTTGCCTCCATGCCCCCCCTTCACCACCACGCCCCTTCAGTAGTGGGTCCTTGCCTCCATGCCCCCCTTCACCACCACGCCCCTTCAGTAGTGGGTCCTTGCCTCCATGCCCCCCTTCACCACCACGCCCCTTCAGTAGTGGGTCCTTGCCTCCATGCCCCTCCTTCACCACCACGCCCCTTCAGTAGTGGGTCCTTGCCTCCATGCCCCCCTTCACCACCACGCCCCTTCAGTAGTGGGTCCTTGCCTCCATGCCCCCCTTCACCACCACGCCCCTTCAGTAGTGGGTCCTTGCCTCCATGCCCCCTTCACCACCACGCCCCTTCAGTAGTGGGTCCTTGCCTCCATGCCCTACTTTAACCACCTAGCCCTTCAGTAGTGGGTCTTGCCTCCATGCCACCCCCTTACCACCACGCCCTTCAGTAGTGGGTCCTTGCCTCCATGCCCCCTTCACCACCACGCCCCTTCAGTAGTGGGTCCTTGCCTCCATGCCCCCTTCACCACCACGCCCCTTCAGTAGTGGGTCCTTGCCTCCATGCCCCCCTTCACCACCACGCCCCTTCAGTAGTGGGTCCTTGCCTCCATGCCCCCCTTCACCACCACGCCCTTCAGTAGTGGGTCCTTGCCTCCATGCCCCCTTCACCACCACGCCCCTTCAGTAGTGGTCCTTGCCTCCATGCCCCCCCTTCACCACCACGCCCCTTCAGTAGTGGGTCCTTGCCTCCATGCCCCCCCTTCACCACCACGCCCCTTCAGTAGTGGGTCCTTGCCTCCATGCCCCCCCTTCACCACCACGCCCCTTCAGTAGTGGGTCCTTGCCTCCATGCCCCCCCTTCACCACCACGCCCCTTCAGTAGTGGGTCCTTGCCTCCATGCCCCCCTTCACCACCACGCCCCTTCAGTAGTGGGTCCTTGCCTCCATTAGTGCCTCCATTAGCGCTTCACTTCTTCAACCAAGATATTTAAAAATAATTCTTAATCGACAGGAACTACCACGTGTAGGTCTCACGGCCTCTTGTAGCTTCATTATTTTCTAATGTTCTTATGTAATCAAAAAGAAAAAATGCGTGTTTATAACATTTGTGCACATAATTATTCTTTAACACCTTGCATATACCCAGCATATTTATGCCCGTATTCGTAGTCACATACCATCATTGTACGTGGTCATTGTTCACTTGTTGTCTTGTCCTAATTAAATCAATATGTCATGCCAGCTCTGTTGTGATTGCAATAGGAGTACTGTATGATTCCTCTAGTACTTTCCATGGCAGCTACAAGATCAAGTGAATAATTTTGACTGAGTAGAAATGGAACAAAATCATAGCAATTACCACGAGCAATCATGGTATGTGACTACGAATACGAGCATTAGTTAGATCACGGTTAAAGGCCGGCGCACACCAGAAGCTACGCGACGCTATAGTAACAACAATAATAATAGTAATAATAAAAATAATAACAATACTGCATAAGTCTGTGGAGAGTTAGTGAAACCCGGCAAGGCGTCAGCGCAGAGTTTTTCAGCCACACTTGCTTCTCTGTGGCGACTTTCTTCGCTCACCCTCGCGCGCGACACTCATGTTAAAGCGAAGGCCGAGCTTCATGTTAAATACTGGACACTTCTTCCTTGTTCTCTCTTGGCCCACGCCCCCCTAGGTAATTACCCACGACCCCCTAGGTAATTACCCACGCCCCCCCTAGGTAATTACCCACGCCCCCCTAAGTAATTACCCACGCCCCCCTAGGTAATTACCCACGCCCCCCTAGGTAATTACCCACGCCCCCCTAGGTAATTACCCACGCCCCCATAGGTAATTACCCACGCCCCCCCTAGGTAATTACCCACGCCCCCCTAGGTAATTACCCAGGCCCCCCTAGGTAATTACCCACGCCCCCCTAGGTAATTACCCACGCCACCCTAGGTAATTACCCACGCCCCCTTAGGTAATTACCCACGCCCCCCTAGGTAATTACCAACGCCCCCCTAGGTATAATTACCCACGCCCCCCTAGGTATAATTACCCACGCCCCCTAGGCATAATTACCCACGCCCCCCTAGGCATAATTACCACACCCCCCTAGGTAATTACCCACGCTAGAGATGAACTTTAGATAGTTGGCTGAAAAAACCCTCGCGTGGTGGGCACTGAACGCTCTCGAAAAGCAGGTATAGACAAAAGAACAAACCTAAATAACTAAACGTTCATAAGACACAAATTCGTTATGATATGATTCTTTTTATTGATATAATCGACATATTTCGCCATTGATATAATTTTTTTTTCTCTCTCTCTCTCTCTCTCTCTCTCTCTCTCTCTCTCTCTCTCTGTCTCTCTCCTCTCTCTCTCCTCTTCCTCTCTCCTCTCTCTCTATCTCTCCTCTCCTCTCTCTTATGTATCTAAAATGTAGTTTTGGTCAATACGTTCTCAAATGTTCGCTCTTATTGCCTGTCCCTTATAATAATAAAACAAAATAATGATAATAGCAAATAAATTAAATCATATATAATAATATTATATAAACAAGAAAATAAAGATATAACAAATACTGGTTCGATTATGTACCGTCTTTCACACCTTAAATAATTCATGTCTGTTTTTTTTACGTGGCAAAAATTCTGACCCCTTGCTGCTTACTGACTGATATTTGATGCCAGGAGAAGGGAATACTACGGTTCTTCTAAATGTCAGCTGTATTTTATCATAGTTAACGATATTATCAGGTAAACATAGGCATCACTTTAAGCATAAGACCTTAAGATAGAATAGATTTTTTACCTTGTTAAAAAAAATAGACTATAGTTACAAATTTCCTTTGACACATCATTAAACATTTATCAGTATTTTTTCTATCTATTCAAACACAACACATTGAGTCATGTCGTAACATTCACCCTATAATTATGAAATAAAAATCAAGTTTACCATTATTTGCAAAAGTCTAGAGTTCACATGACGGGAATATCGTTAAAATAATATCATGTTTTCCTATGGCCTATAACCTTTGGCGTTTTGTTTTGCAGTGTACCAGTCTATGCTATGTTACGCAATGTTATGTTATCCTAGGTTATGCATAGTTTATGTTTTATGTTTATGAATAGTTTCAAATTTTTACCTTCACGTATACCTTTGTGTTAGTGCCTTTCTGTTAGTACCTTTTTAATGTAGCTAATTATTATTTTTTTTAGTTCTTCCCTTCTATAAGTACCTGCGTTCCTTTGGGCCGTTCAAAAATAACGTAACTCTTTTTATGATCCTTTTGACCCCCTCTAGAAAATGATAATGTAACAGCAGCTAGTAACCCCCCAAAATTAGAAGGTTACAATTTTTTTTTAAATACAATAAAATAAGTTTAGCCTAAGTACACCTGCAAATGATCAACTTTAGGTTTTTCTTCAAAAAATCTGAAATGTTATGTAAGACAGGGCTGCACCCCCACCCCCTCCTCTCCCCCACTGTCACACCCATAACACTTCACCACACCCCATCCCCCCCTTAGGCGTTATGTAATGTTTGAACAATCCCTTGAGTCAATAAGAACCTATAAATTAAAGCTAAAAATGTATTAAAAAAATATATCACCACACGTATTCTCATGTTATATTCCGGTGTTTTCACCGAATTATTTTCATTGCAAAATTGTCTGATCTGTGATTGAGGTGTTTCTGTAATGTTATATAAGAACATAAGAACATAAGAAAATAAGGAAGCTACAAGAGGCCGCGAGGCCTACACGTGGTAGTTCCTGTCACCTAACACTACCTACATCCTACATCCCCCTTTCATCCCCATCCATGAACCTATCCAGCCCCTCTTTAAAGCTCCCTAATGACTCAGCACTAACTACCTGTCTACTGAGACCATTCCATTCATTCACCACCCTATTTGTGAACCAGTTTTTCCCTATTTCCTTTCTAAATCTACGCTTTTCCAGCTTGAATCCGTTACTTCTTGTTCTACCCTGGTTAAAAGCCGTAAGAACTTTTCCTACCTCTCCTTTATTAAATCCCTTTATCCACTTAAAAACTTCTATCAGATCGCCCCTTACTCTGCGTCTCTCGAGTGAGTGTAATTTTAATAACTTCAATCTCTTCTCATAACTTAAGTTACGCATCCCTTGTATCATTTTGGTCATCCTTCTCTGCACATTTTCTAACAACACTATATCCATCCTGTAATATATTGTGTATGGGCAACAATTATATCAATTATATTTAGTAGATGTTTCTGTTATATTCTGTAGGTGATTCTGTAATGTTATATTGTGTATGTGCATCACAAATATTTACCCGCGTCCCTGAAGTCCGGGCCGCCGGGCACCTTCTTCACGGTGAGCGTGTTGATGTCGCGCGTCTCGTGGATGGTCACGTCCACCAGCAGGTCCCGCACCGGGTAGCCCGGGTGCACGTTGATCTTGTGCGAGTACACGCCCAGGCGACGCTCCAACAGCTCCTGCAAACCATAGATACCGGAATAATGTAAGAAATAATGTGGAAAAATAGAGTTCCTGTAATAAGAAATAATAATGTTCCAAAAACATCTGTAAAGAAGAATATAATATTAATAATGTAAGAAGGTTTGAGGAATACGTAATATAGAGACTAAAAGAGCTCCTGTAATAAGTAATAATAACGATCCAAAAGCTCCTGTAAAGTAATAGCTATACTAGAGAATATACGAAGGGAATATACTAGACTAGAGAATATACGAAGGGAATATACAAGGGAATAGTGTTAGAAATAATGAGGAATACGAAATAAATAGTAATAAAGCTCCTAGCAGTAATACAAAATAATACATAGGTTAAGATCATCGTTCCTGTACTAAGAAGAATATACTAGAGAATAATGTAGGAAATAATGAGGAATATGTACTAGATAATAATAGAGCTCCTGTAGTGATATATATACTAGAGATTAGTGTAGGAAGTAATGAGGAGCAACAGAAAATAACAGAGGAGGTCCAAAAGCTCCTGGAAACACAAATAAACATCAGTTAAGACACTTTCCTGTTTTCATTGACTCAGATATATAAAGATTAGGTTAACAAAATATGACAGACCGTACTGTAAAAAAAAAAAAGGTATCCGTTTTCTGAGGTTAAGAAAAAAAGGGGTTTAACACATTATCACAGAACCTGAAAAAAGGTCTCCTATATAATCAGAAATGCCGCCATCACATTGTTAATCTAATTTTTTGTGTGCCCTTGGCCAGTCCTTTGTGATGTCAAAAAAAAAAAAAAAAAAAAAAAAAAAAAAAAAAAAAAAAAAAACATTCAAGTCCCAGACACGTTCAGTACGCGAGAGATACATGGCGTTGTACCATTCATACTAGTGCTAAAAGGTCAAGGGTTCAGGGGAGAGAGAGAGAGAGAGAGAGAGAGAGAGAGAGAGAGAAGAGAGAGAGAGAGAGAGAGAGAGAGAGAGAGAGAGAGAGAGAGAGAACTCTCTCTCTCTCTCTCTCTCTCTCTCTCTCTCTCTCTCTGTTTTCTGGCGGTAATGTTTCGCCGTGTTTTATCGCCCAAAGGGAATGTGTTGACGCCTTCGTAGCAAAAGTCGACCCAAGACATTTTTCACTTAACAATTTCTGATCCGTCGTTCTTTGGTTCTCTTGAGGATATTAAATTAATGTTTTATAAAGTTTTGGGAGAACAGAACAGACACACACACACACACACACACACACACACACACAGACACACACACACACAAAACACACACACACACACACAACACACACAACACACACACAACACAACACAACACAACACACACAAACACAAACACACACAACACACAACACAGACACACAACACAAACACAAACACACAAACACAAACACACAACACAGACACACACACACACACACACACACAACACACACACACACACAACACACACAACACACAACACAAACACAACACACAACACACACAACACAACACACACACAACACACACACACACACACACACACACACACACACACACACACACACACACACACACACATACACACACACACACACACATTCTTTTTAATAAGTTGTTTAAATTCCATCTTCATTTCAAATCAAAGACTCAGGCAATGGCAGCATCACCTCTCATACTTGTGACTGGGTTTATTGTTAAGACGAGAATTAAGTGTTAAGTGAGTGTTAAGTGTTAAGTGAGTGTTAAGTGTTAAGTGAAGTGTTAAGTTAAGTGTTAAGTTAAGTGTAAGTGAGTTAAGTGAGTATTTTTCTTTCAGTTCCTGGCTTCAAGAGACTGGCTATAGCCTTTCCATTTTATCCAGTCACTTGTAGAAAGTATTCACCAACCACCCTCTCAATTAGTAGAGTGGTAGTTTTGTTCTCCCCCCCTTGTGAGGAAGGTTTTGTTCGCTCACCTATTGGGGGAGAGTAGGAATGTATATACATATGTAGTTATAATGGTAATGGGTTGAAATTAAAGCACTAAAGTGACTTGATGCATTGGAAAGCCTATAGTGACAGCTTGCTTGCACCAGTCTCCAGTGACGTCGGGTTATCAGTAAATGAAAGTTTTATTTTCTTAAATTTTCGCTCACTCTTCCATTACTTTTTAGATATTGGATACTTTTTTTGACCAATTGTTTAATATGGTTAGTAGGGCAGTCTGGTTTTGATACACCATAACAACATTGCATCTTTAACAGAACGAAAACAGGCTTCAAGTTATACACAGTGAATCATGGACTAAAAACTGTATCACTGGGCATTCAATCATAAATAAATCCATCTATTCGATGATAAAAAAAATAATTAATGATAATAATAATAAGATATATAATTGAAAAAATAATGATAATAATAGTCCATCTATTCGAATACGATGAAAGCTATAATGAAAAACTACCTACCATAAACTTTGATAAAAAAAAAAAAAAATCTGCCTGGAATACTCGCATTTTTTTTTTTTACGTTGAAGCCTATAGCGCCTGTAGGTTATTTATTATATCAGTCTGGAGGGACGTGATGGTTGGCCCTCCGCCCGTTGGTTGGCGCAGGCTGAATTTTTATAGTGACACCTGTGATGGTATAGGTGAGGGTCCGTTTTCTATGATGGTCCACCCTCAGTTTTTAGGCACACGCTGCCACCTGTTGTCCCATCGCCACACTTGAAGTCGCAGTCGACGGAACAGGAATGCAGCATGCGGGTTGCTTCGGACATTCGACGATGGATTTACAGTTGCTCCTTGGTAAGACTTGAACTCGGGACCTTGTGCTCACCTCCCAGGCTCTAGTCGACCACGTTACAGATGGCCGAAAGAGTTGTGTCCCCGGCAGGATTCGAACTCGAGACATCGAGCTCACCACTCCAAGACGCTAACCACTCGGCCACCGCTTCCCCCAGCTTATGAGGGGGGAGGCGGGCATACTTATGAGGTTATTACGTCTCCCTGCCGCGATATGTAGAATTGTAAACAAGTGAGGAAAAGACCAGGACCAGAGTTTGCTCAGTAAGGGAGGAATGGGTAGTGCAGGGTAGGAGTCGTTCTGTATATTATACGCGTGATTGCGTTAAGCCGTGTGGGAGTTTGAACCTACTGGGGCGAGAGAAGCGTTGTGCGGGAGGATGCTAATCGGGTATTACTGTACCATGGTGGACATTATTCTATCCACAAATCTCTTCATAAGGCGGAGTGGCGATACAGAAAACCCAAAAGCACTATCAACCTTAACCCCTTGAGACCCAGAGCGTAATTTCCATTGTACTTTCGCTACCATTAGACGATTTAAAGTGAATATAACCAATTTTGTATAGATATGACCTGTTTAGTATCCTTTTCGACTAACTAATTTGGTATATTCAGTTACTTTTTGTAATTTTATGGCTTGACAACATACGATTTTTATAGCAAAGGAAAGATCTGGGCGTGAAGGGCTTAAGCTAAAAACACCCGGGTAATATTTTTGCGTTTTCCCTTTTATCTTCTTTTGGTATAGTTCTGCACAGCTTTTATTTTGTGTTTTGGTTTGTGTGCGTTGGTTTGTAAGTGAGTATTGGTTCCTTACTTCTTACTTCCTTTCTTTTCATATCTCCCTGGTTACCATTTCTCCTACATAGCCTACCTACTACTTCTTTCCACCTAGTTTTCAATTTCTCCCTATAGTGACAGTGAGGGTAAGAGTTTCATTTCTTCCTATAGTGACAGTGGCGGTAAGAGTTTCCTTTCTTCCTATAGTGACAGTGATGGTAAGAGTTTCATTTCTTCCTATAGTGACAGTGGCGGTAAGAGTTTCATTTCTTCCTATAGTGACAGTGGCGGTAAGAGTTTCATTTCTTCCTATAGTGACAGTGAGGGTAAGAGTTTCATTTCTTCCTATAGTAACAGTGCAGGTAAGAGTTTCATTTCTTCCTATAGTGACAGTGAGGGTAAGAGTTTCATTTCTTCCTATAGTGACAGTGGCGGTAAGTTTCATTTCTTCCTATAGTGACAGTGAGGGTAAGAGTTTCATTTCTTCCTATAGTGACAGTGGCGGTAAGAGTTTCCTTTCTTCCTATAGTGACAGTGAGGGTAAGAGTTTCATTTCTTCCTATAGTGACAGTGGCGGTAAGAGTTTCCTTTCTTCCTATAGTGACAGTGAGGGTAAGAGTTTCATTTCTTCCTATAGTGACAGTGGCGGTAAGAGTTTCCTTTCTTCCTATAGTGACAGTGAGGGTAAGAGTTTCATTTCTTCCTATAGTGACAGTGGCGGTAAGAATTTCATTTCTTCCTATAGTGACAGTGGCGGTAAGAGTTTCATTTCTTCCTATAGTGACAGTGGCGGTAAGAGTTTCATTTCTTCCTATAGTGACAGTGGCGGTAAGAGTTTCATTTCTTCCTATAGTGACAGTGGCGGTAAGAGTTTCATTTCTTCCTATAGTGACAGTGAGGGTAAGAGTTTCATTTCTTCCTATAGTGACAGTGGCGGTAAGAGTTTCATTTCTTCCTATAGTGACAGTGGCGGTAAGAGTTTCATTTCTTCCTATAGTGACAGTGGCGGTAAGAGTTTCATTTCTTCCTATAGTGACAGTGGCGGTAAGAGTTTCATTTCTTCCTATAGTGACAGTGGCGGTAAGAGTTTCATTTCTTCCTATAGTGACAGTGAGGGTAAGAGTTTAATTTCTTCCTATGTGACAGTGGCGGTAAGAGTGGCGAGTAAGAGTGACATTGACGGTAAGAGTGGCGAGTAAGAGTGACATTGACGGTAAGAGTGGCGAGTAAGAGTGACATTGACGGTAAGAGTGGCGAGTAAGAGTGACATTGACGGTAAGAGTGGCGAGTAAGAGTGACATTGACGGTAAGAGTGGCGAGTAAGAGTGACATTGACGGTAAAAGTGGCGAGTAAGAGTGACATTGACGGTAAGAGTGGCGAGTAAGAGTGACATTGACGGTAAGAGTGGCGAGTAAGAGTGACATTGACGGTAAGAGTGGCGAGTAAGAGTGACATTGACGGTAAGAGTGGCGAGTAAGAGTGACATTGACGGTAAGAGTGGCGAGTAAGAGTGACATTGACGGTAAGAGTGGCGAGTAAGAGTGACATTGACGGTAAGAGTGGCGAGTAAGAGTGACATTGACGGTAAGAGTGGCGAGTAAGAGTGACAGTGGCGGTAAGAGTGGCGAGTAAGATAAGCATTGACGATAAGAGTGACATTGACGGTAAGAGTGGCGAGTATGAGTGGTAAAGGCGAGACAAAGACTTCATAAAGCCACTATAAAGAGACGTACTCAATGAAATTCCCTCCTTTCCCTCAAAGACCCTCTCTCAAGTAGTTCTGACGTCGCTATCTTTAAAGGAGGAGGAGGAGGAGGAGGAGGAGGAGGAGGAGGAGGAGGAGGAGGAGGGAGGAGGAGGAGGAGGAGGAGGAGGTACGAAGGCTCCCACACCTACTTATCTCCCATCCTTATAGTCTCCTCCTGCTCCTCCTCCTCTTCTCTATGGGCCTTCGAGTGACCTATCTTCGTCATCAGTTGAGGAACGCGGTAGCTAACATTGATGAGAGAGATAAGATAGGACCTCCAGTAGTGTTGTTGTTGTTGTTGTTGTTGTTGTTGTTGTTGTTGCAGGTGGTGGTGGTGGTGGTGTGGTGATGGTAGTAGTAGTAGTAGTAGTAGTAGTAGTAGTAGTAGTAGTAGTAGTAGTAGGCTAGTAGTAGTAGTAGTAGTAGTAGTAGTATAGTAGTAGGTCGGAGGAGAGAGATCAGTGTAGTGTGTGTAAGGTTTATCAAATCCTTTCTAACACAGACACACACACATACAAACACACACACACACACACACACACGCACACACACACACACACACACCACGCACACACACAAACACACACAACACACACATACACACACACACACACACACACGCACGCACACACACACACACACACACACACACAACCATATATAATGAGAAATTAAGTAATTACAAAGGTTTATGAAGAAAAGGACCTGGGAGTGATAATGCAGAATAACCTAAACCAGAAAAACATATCAATAAAATATTTGGAGATACGTACAGGATGTTGAAGAATATTAGAGTGGCATTTCATTACATGGACACAAATATGATGAGAAAGATAATGACTACAATGATCCGACCAAAAATGGAATATGCGGCCATTGTAGGGTTCCCATATAAAAAGAAGCATGTGAAAAAGTTGGAGAGGATACAGCGAATGGCAACAAAGATGGTACCAGAGCTTAAAGAACCTGAGAAGAAGGAAATAAAGTTACCAACACTCGAGCAGAGAAGAGAAAGAGGAGATTTAATAACAATTTTTAAGCTGATAACAAAGATGGAAGAAACAGACAATGAGAGACTACTGACTCGGAAACAAAGAGAAGGTCGCTACACAAGAGGACATACAAAACAACTAGGAAAAGGGAGATGCCTGAACAACATAAAGAAGTACAGCTTCCCTCATAGAAATGTAGAAGTTTGGAATGGACTAAATGAGGAGGTGATATCGGCAAAGAATGTTACCAGTGGAAGGAAGACTGGATAAATGTAGATATGG
>JACEEZ010011119.1:242500-245000 GCA_016584305.1 Chionoecetes opilio
CTCTCTCTCTCATTCTCTCACTCACACACACACACGCACACACACACACACACTATTTCTCTTTCTCTCTCACTCTCATGTGAGAGATCTGATCACTCTCAATTCTCTCTATCTCTCTCTCTCTCGCTCTCTCTCTCTCTCTCTCTCTCTCGCTCTCTCTCTCTCTCTCTCTCTCTCTCTCTCACACATTTTATTTGCCCTTTTACCTTGTTTTGCATGACGAGATGTAAAAAAAAATGTGTTTTTTTATATATTTATATTTTGTGTACAGGAAGTGGTTTAAGTTTTCCCTCATGTGCACTCTCTCACACACACACACTCTCTCTCTCTCTCTCTCTCCTCTCTCTCTTTCCCTACCCCTGAGTTCTGTCAGTCAGGCTACGTGAAAACTGCCAATAAAACGACAGGATATATTTCATACCTGTTTTTTTTTTCCTTTTTCCGTATTCCCTTCTCCTAGTTTTAACTTGTTTCTAAATTTTTCTGCACAAGATTCTTATTTTATCCTTTCTTATATGTGAAAATTGTTAACTTCTGACGGAAAATGTCGAAATGTGTGTGTGTGTGTGTGTGTGTGTGTGTGTGTGTGTGTGTGTGTGGTGTGTGTGTGTGTTGTGTGTGTGTTGTGTGTGTGTGTGTGTGGTGTGTGTGTGTGTGTGTGTGTTGTGTGTGTGTGTGGGTGGGTGTGTGGTGGTGGTGGTGTGGGGTGTGGGTGTAGTGTGTGGTGGGTTTTGTGTGTTTTGTGTGTGTGTGTGTGTGTGTGTGTGTGTGTGTGTGGTGTGTGTGTGAGGTGAGTGTGTGTTGTGGGTGGTGTGTGTGTGGAGAATGGGTGTTGGGTGTAAGTGTAGATGTGTGATGTGCTTTGGGGTTTTGTGTGTGTGTGCCGTGGTGTTATTGTATGTGTGTGTATGTGTGTGTTTGTATGGCGTGTGTTGTGTTTGTGTGTGTGGTTGTTTTTCATGTTGTGGTGTAGTTGTATGTTGTGATGTCTTTTGTTGTGTGTTGGGGGTGTGTGTGTTGTGGTGGTTTGTGTGTGTGTGTGTGTGTTGTGTGTGTGTTGTGTGTGTGTTGTGTGTGTGGTTTGGGTGGTTGTGTGTGGTGTTGTGTGAGGAGGAGAGGAGAGGAGGAGAGAGAGAGAGAGTGGAGAGAGAGAGAGAGAGAAGAGAGAGAGAGAGAGGGAAAAGAGAGGAAGAAGAGGTAGGGGGAGAAGAGAGGAAGAGAGGAGAGAGAGAAAAAAAAAATGAAAGAACAGACAAAAGGATAGAAAAAAAAAGAATTGCCATTAACCATAACTTCCTAGAAACCTTTTTGAAACACCAAGGCAATGAAAACTTAAATCCATGTAACTATAGAAAATAAAAAACTATACTATAATGTAACTATAATGTAGCTATAATACTATAATGTAACTATAATGTAGCTATAATACTATAATGTAACTATAATGTAGCTATAATACTATAATGTAACTATAATGTAGCTATAATATATAAAAGTAACATAAGTAAAATTATAAATATAATGTAACTATAATGTAGCTATAATACTATAATGTAACTATAATGTAGCTATAATACTATAATGTAACTATAATGTAGCTATAATACTATAATGTAACTATAATGTAGCTATAATACTATAATGTACTATAATGTAGAATATAATAAAAGTAATTAATGTAGCGTAGATTCTAAATGTAACTCAGAATGTAGCTATAATACTATAATGTAAAACTATATGTTACTATAATTATAATGTAACTATAATGTAAGCATTACTATATATGTAGCTTTAATACTATAATGTAATTAATTGCTATAATACTTAAATGTAAACTATAATGTTAGTATAATACTATATGTGACTTATAATGTAGATAAATTTCATTAATTGTAACATACTACTATAATGTAACTATAATGTAGCTATAATACTATAATGTAACTATAATACTATAATGTAACTATAATGTAGCTATAATACTATAATGTAACTATAAATTTGTTAGATTCTATAATACTTATAATGTAACTTATGAATTGGTAGTCTATTAATATATAATTTCAACTATAATAGAAAATAAAAAATAAATAGTGAATAAAGAAAAAAAAAAGGATACAGTTAATAAAATAAAGAATAGAAAAAAAGATAATAATACAAATAATAAATAAATATAAATATGTATAAATCGTCGCATATGAAAACATATTAAAGGGCTGAAAAGGGCTGAAAAGGGCTGAAAAGGGCTGAAAAGGGCTGAAAAGGGCTGGAAATGATCAAATAGGAAGAAATTAATCCGTATAGAATAGATGGATTTTCAAATAAGGATTTCTCAGACTTTGTATATATTTGGATTTCTTAATAAGGATGTTTCTCATTTTGGATTTACTTGGATTTCTTATTTAAGGATTTTTCTGATTTCGGAATATTTTTGATTTCTTAATAAGTATTTTCCTCATTTTTAATTATTTTGGATTTCAAATTAAGGATTTTTCAGATT
>JACEEZ010011119.1:252500-257500 GCA_016584305.1 Chionoecetes opilio
GGGTTGACTGGCGGGAAATATGGGTTGACTGGCGGGAAAGACGGGTTGACTGGCGGGAAAGACGGGCTGACTGGCGGGAAAGATGGGTTGACTGGCGGGAAAGACGGGTTGACTGGCGGGAAATTCCTTCAATCATGAGATCCTTAATACTTCGTCCGGGATATTTGATGATGAAAGACTCCTTGGTCTAAGAGGAGGAGGAGGAGGAGGAGGAGGAGGAGGAGGAGGAGGAGGAGGAGGAGGGGAGGAGGAGGAGGAGGAGAGGAGGAGAGAGAACTAGAAGAAGAAGAATCGAAGGAGAAGAACTAGAAGAAGAAGAATCGAAGTATGTAATAAACTTTGCTTCAAGGACAATGTTTTTGCCTCGCCGTTCTCTCCTTCCGCTTTTTCAAGGTGTTTTTTTCATAGACGCGAGAAAATTAATGATAACATCGTTGAAGAGAAAATGAACACGATCTTATATATCTATCTAGTTTCTCTCTAGTTTCTCTATCTAGTTACAAATATATAGATAGATAGATAGATTACCTAGTTTATATATTTATCCAGTTTGTCTCTCTGTTTTAAGATTACGAAAATGACGAAAATTTTAATGGTTTATGTTCAACCTAAAAAGACTGACGTGCATTAAGAGAAGATAAAACATGGGGTGAAACTTGATATCATTGGAAAAAAAGAAAAGCAAAAAAAGGCTTCGTATGCAGTAAAAACAAAAAAATACAGAAATACAAGGATAGATATTTTGTTAAGATTACGAAAATGACGAAAAGTTTAATGATTTATGTTCAACCTAAAAAACTGACTTGTATTAGCGAGAAGAAGAAGAAGAAGAAGAAGAAAGGGTTGAAACTTGATATCATGGGACAGCATAAAAAAAAAAATAATGCTGGCAAATAATAAAGTCATAGATATTTTGTTAAGATTACGAAAACGACGATAAATCGAATGGTCTTTAATAAAAAACAACTAAGGGATAGAAGAGAAGAGAAAAAAAGGTGTAAATTGATATCATGGGAGAGCAATAAAAAGAATGCTTCATATGCTGAAAACCACGAGGATTAAAGGTACACTAGGGCGACACAGGGGTTGTTTAAGGGTAAAGGGCTGACAGAGACAAAGAGAAAGGGTGAAGAGGTGGAGGAGGAGGAGGAGGAGGAGGAGGAGGAGGAGGAGGAGGAGGAGGAGGAAGGGGAGGGGGAGGAGGAGGAGGAGGAAGGAAGGGAAAATTGGGATGGGAAGCAGGGAGGAGGAGGAGGAGGAGGAGGAGGAGGAGGAGAGGAGGATGGAGAGAGAGGAGGAGGAGGAGGAGGAGGATAGGAGGAGGAGGAGGAGCAAAGGGTTATGTATTGTGACTTATTTGTTTACGAGACAAGGAAGGGGAGGAAACTTAGTTGAATTTTAATACTAGAAAATGGCTTCTCTCTCTTTGCTTATGTCTGTCTGTCTGTCTGTCTGTGTATCTCTCTGTCTGTCTCTGTATCTCTGTCTTTGTCTGTCTGTCTGTCTGTCTCTGTACCTCTCTCTGTCTGTCTCTGTATCTCTGTCTTTGTCTGTCTGTCTGTCTGTCTGTGTATCTCTCTGTCTTTGTCTGCCTGTCTGTCTTTCTGTCTGTCTGTCTGTCTGTCTGTGTATCTCTGTCTGTCTCTGTATCTCTGTCTTTGTCTGTCGTGTATCTCTGTCTTTGTCTGTCTGTCTGTCTTTCTGTCTCTGTACCTCTCTCTCTGTCTCTGTATCTCTGTCTTTGTCTGTCTGTCTGTCTTTCTGTCTCTGTACCTCTCTCTCTGTCTCTGTATCTCTGTCTTTGTCTGTCTGTCTGTCTGTCTGTGTATCTCTGTCTGTCTCTGTATCTCTGTCTTTGTCTGTCTGTCTGTCTTTCTGTCTCTGTACCTCTCTCTCTGTCTCTGTATCTCTGTCTTTGTCTGTCTGTCTGTCTGTCTGTCTCTGTACCTCTCTGTCTGTCTCTGTATCTCTGTCTTTGTCTGTCTGTCTGTCTTTCTGTCTCTGTACCTCTCTCTCTGTCTCTGTATCTCTGTCTGTCTGCCTCTCTCTCTCTCTCTCCGTTCTCTTCTCCTCTCTCTCCTTCTCTCTTCTCCTCTCTCGTCTCCTCTCCTCTCTCTCTCTCTCTCTCTCTCTCTCTCTCTCTCTCTCTCAATACATAGTTACCAATTGGCTTCATTACTCTTCAAGCACAGCGCCTCAAACTTTCAATATTCACAAAGGATATCATTATTGCACCAAAGATGTCCCATTTCAATAGATTCCTAGCATACGTTCCTTCCTCTTAAAGAATCCTATACTATCAGAGAGAGTCCTAGTGGCTACGTCCTTATCCTAGAATGTCATGTAACTGTTCCATTTTTCATTACGAGTATTTGAACTTTTTTTTTTTTCCTCTACAGTTCGTGATTTTCTAGAATCTATATATTTTTTTGCATTTCATCTTTAGAATTTCAGTGATTTTCTAGTATTTTCTTTTCTTTTTAGCTTTTCGTCCCTAAAATGTCAGTGATTTTCTAGTATTTTCTTTTCTTTTTAGCTTTTCGTCCCTAAAATGTCAGTGATTTTCTAGTATTTTCTTTTCTTTTTAGCTTTTCGTCCCTAAAATGTCAGTGATTTTCTAGTATTTTCTTTTCTTTTTAGCTTTTCGTCCCTAAACTTTCAGTGATTTTTGAGATTCTTTCGTCTTGCTGATTCCTTTCTTTGCTTTCTAGTAATTTTGCCGATAAATTAAAAACGCTATTTAAAACACACCCTTGAAATCCAAACGTCCAAAAAAAGCCTATTTAAAACACTTTAGAAATCCATGTCAAAAAACGCTATTAAATTTAAGACATACCATGGAAATACGAAAGCCTCTTATGTCTATAACCTCATATGTCATAGCCTATTTAAGACATACCCTGGAAATCTATGTCCTGAAACAAAGGGTAAAAAGAATACTAAATCTTCTGTTAAGTTATTGATATTAAGATCATTAATCAGGATTTTCGTATTTCTAGCAAAATGGTCAGGATTTCTAGTATTTCTTTTACTTAGCTTTCGTCCTAAAAATAGTCAGTGATTTCTAGATTTTCGTTTCTTTTTAGCATTTGGGGGTACCTAAAAATGGTCAGTGATTTTCATAGAGATTTCTTCTCATTTAGCTTTTTCCTAAAAATTGCGGGTGATTTTTGAGATTTCGTCTGCGATTCTTCTTGCTTTCTAGTAATTTTTGACGATAAATAAAGGACGCTATTTAATAAACAACCTTGACTCAAGTCACAAAAAAGGCCTATTTAAACACTTAGAAAATCCATGTTCAAAAAACGCTTTTTAATGTAAGAATCCATGGGAATACGAAAGCTATTGGCTATAACTCATATGTCATAGGCCTATTTAAGACATACCTGGGAGTCTTGTCCTGAACAAGGGCTATAAAAAGAATTACTCATTCATGGGATAAGTTTATGAAATTGGGCGGAACATTAGAAGAATTGGGGCGGTATTTACATAGAATAATTGGGGCGGTATTTACATAGAATAATTGGGGCGGTATTTACATAGAAGAATTGGGGCGGTATTTACATAGAAGAATTGGGGCGGTATTTACGTAGAAGAATTGGGGCGGTATTTACATAGAAGAATTGGGGCGGTATTTACATAGAAGAATTGGGGCGGTATTTACATAGAAGAATTGGGGCGGTATTTACATAGAAGAATTGGGGCGGTATTTACATAGAAGAATTGGGGCGGTATTTACGTAGAATAATTGGGGCGGTATTTACATAGAAGTATTGGGGCGGTATTTACATAGAAGAATTGGGGCGGTATTTACATAGAAGAATTGGGGCGGTATTTACGTAGAATAATTGGGGCGGTATTTACATAGAAGAATTGGGGCGGTATTTACATAGAAGAATTGGGGCGGTATTTACATAGAATAATTGGGGCGGTATTTACATAGAAGAATTGGGGCGGTATTTACATAGAAGAATTGGGGCGGTATTTACATAGAAGAATTGGGGCGGTATTTACATAGAATAATTGGGGCGGTATTTACATAGAATAATTGGGGCGGTATTTACGTAGAAGAATTGGGGCAGTATTTACATAGACGCAAAATTGAATGACATAAAATAATCCCCCTCAACAATAGAAAAAAAAGTGAAAGCTTGATATCATGGGAGAAAAAGAAGAAGAAAAAAAAAGGCCTCGTATGCCGTAGAAAAAATAATTGTACGACATAAATATATTTGATCGCATTTATGAATACAAGTGGAGAGGATACAAGAAGAGGAGGAAGAAGAAAAATAAGAGGAAAAGGAGCAGGTTATATTCTTTTCTCTCTCTCTCTTATCATATTACTAAGGGATACAAAGATCACTCACCTCATAGGATGTAGAAAAAAAAGAAATATAAGAGGTAAAGAAGCAGGTTATATTCTTTTCTCTCTCTCTTATATTACTAAGGATAAAAAGATCACTCACCTCATAGGACAGATAGAAGATGACCTCGTCTTGCTCGGCCACTGACACGTCGACGCGGAACTTGGAAGTCTCTCGCTCCCTGGTAACAAAGATAAGAAAAATAGGTTAACAATGAAGTTTCTGTCTGTTTCTGCAATACTTTAGTCAGTAGCAATGAAGTTTCTGGCTGTTTCTGCAATAATTTAGTCAGTAGCAATGAAGTTTCTGGCTGTTTCTGCAATAATTTAGTCAGTAGCAATGAAGTTTCTGGCTGTTTCTGCAATAATTTAGTCAGTAGCAATGAAGTTTCTGTCTGTTTCTGCAATAATTTAGTCAGTAGCAATTAAGTTTCTGTCTGTTTCAGCAATAATTTAGTCAGTAGCAATGAAGTTTCTGTCTGTTTCTGCAATAATTTAGTCAGTAGCAATGAAGTTTCTGTCTGTTTCTGCAATAATTTAGTCAGTAGCAATGAAGTTTCTGGCTGTTTCTGCAATAATTTAGTCAGTAGCAATGAAGTTTCTGGCTGTTTCTGCAATAATTTAGTCAGTAGCAATG
>JACEEZ010011119.1:270000-275000 GCA_016584305.1 Chionoecetes opilio
TAAAATTCACGAATAAAACTAATAGCAAATAAACTAAACTAATAAAATACGTAAATCAACAAAAGCAAAAACGAGTCAGACGTTGAAATGGACTAAGATAAGATCAGATTTTCATCCTATCTAGACACTTTCCAAGTACCAACTACAAGGTTATTGACTACACAAAGCGCCGCCACGTCAGCACGAACTAGGCGGACTCGAACCGCTGACCGAATGCACAGGGACGCTGCACATTGCGAACTCACACGTCTCTACCAACCTTGCCATCCTGACGGGCATGAAATGGACTGCGGACGAAAACTCTTCACGTCTGGAACACTTCTGCAGATCGAAGCAAAATTATGATACGCTCAGACCAGCATTTTATCTATTGGTGAAGACGAGAGTTTGCAGCCACGTCTTAAATTTTCCGGATGCATTGCTTTTTTCGGTTTAAGAATCGTAAGTGCAAGCAAGGATCGAACGTGTGTGGATGAGGGGTTGAAAAGGTTAATCTATAGCTCTACCGTAAATAACACTATAGTCGCCACGGTGCACTAATGTCGCCAGGCGCCATATATTATGAATTATAGCATCACTACTGATTTGTTTGTGTCACTGAAGATGATACACAGTAGTTTATATCATGACTGTATAATCTACTCTGTTTCAGCGTTGTTTTATGCTTTGTAGCTGCAGATATATATGGTTTCAAATTTCCCTACTTGTCTTTGTTTCGGGTGACGACGACGGCGGGAGGACACTCTAAACATAAAGACTAGATGGCGACCTTAGTGTAGCCCATTATCAACGTTGCCACTAGGTTTTATTTTTGTAATTTGTTCAATTATAGCCATAATAGGACACAGATGAAGACACAAAATGACACAGACTCTCCAGATAGCCCCTTCCAACTTTCCTGAAATCATGGATGTAGAAATGTAAGTATTAACGCCACCACACGTCTGTATATAACAAAGAAACGTTGTCCTGGCGACTTTAGTGTTATCTACGGTAGATATCACTGCACTGTATTCAGTTTTGCAAGGACACTCGCAATTGCTAAGTCCTGGCGAATCCCCAACCCCGGCGGGCTGGGTAGCTGAGACACTGGATATGGGCGAGCATTTTATGTTGACGAGTAGGTAACATCATCACCCCGCTCTGAGCAACGCAGCCCGCCCGGGGAAAGTGGAAACGCCGGGACTAAGCCACCGTGAGTGTCCTTGCCAAAATAAATACAGTATAGTGTGGGTAAGTAAGGTGGTAAGTATGTAAGTAAGCTGTAAGTAATAAGTAACCCCTTCACGCCCAGACCTTTCCTTTGCAATAAAAAGTAGTCTGTTGTCGAGCCATAAAATTACGAAAAGTAACTGAATATACCAAATTAGTTAGTGGACAAGGATACTAAACAGGTCATATCTATAAAATATTGCTTATATTCACTACAAATCGTCTAATGGTACCCAGATTACAATGGAAATTACGTTCTGGGTCTCAAGGGGTTAAGAGACTAAAGAAAGGGTAAGAGAAAGAGAAGGGGGGGGGGTGATGGGAGATAGGCAGAAAGGGGAAAAACTGAGAGAGAGAGAGAGAGAGAGAGATGAGGAAGGAGAGAGAGAGAGAGGGGAGGAGAGAGGAGGAGAGAGAGAGGAGAGAGGAGAGAGAGTGAGAGAGAGAGATGAGAGAGAGAGAGAGAGAGGTAAAAATGCACACCTGATTGACTGGTTGATTTCCTGATTAGTTGTACAGACAGACATGAACGAAAGAAAAAAAATAAAAAAAAACCAGGTGAATTCTAAATGTTCATATCTACATATTTATTCGTCTGTCTATTTAGGTATTATTAATCTATCTGTCTGTGTATTATCTGCATATTCCTTTTATTTTATTTTTTACTTATGTTTATATCTATCTATCTATCTATCTACTTGTCTATCTATCTACATGCGTGTGTTCATTTGTTTGTCTTTATATCCATGTTTCTATATTTTTGTACCTATATCATCTGTCTATAACACACACACGACAACACACACACGCACACCCCAACAACACACACACCACAACACAACACACACAACACCCCACCGCGCGATGGTTAAGTTGATAACGTTTCTGGTCTCTCACTGGGGGTAGGCGGTTCGAATCCCCTTGCTCCCGGGGATTTATAAATTGACAAATTCGGGCGGTTACTGTCCCCTTGAGCAAGGGATGGGGGTGTGTGGGGGGTGGAGGACCAGCATTACCCTAAGATCGGGAATAATGAGCTCAAGCTCGCACTGAGAGGGTGAAACTGGCGATCGCGAGCCAGCTCGGGTGGACAAGAACCATGGGTGAATGACACACACACACACACACACGTACAACCACACCCCCACACACACACACAGTACACACACACACACAAAAAAACACACAACACACACACACGTACTTTTTTCTCCTATTTTCAAACCTACTCCCCGTCTGGTTATGTGTCGTTTTCTTTTCTTCCTCATTTGCACTATGTTTCCATGTTCCATTTTTCGTGTTTCTTCTTTCATGGTGATATATTGAGGTAATTTCTGGAGGAGGTGGTGTTAGGGGTGTTAGGGGGGGGAGGAGAAGGCGGTGTAAGGAGGATAGGGGGGGGGGTATTGTGCTTTTCAAATAGCGTTGTAGCTACTGTAGTATTCTCGCCGCGCTATTGTAACTCACTCATGTAAGATGTATAATGCTGGACACAATGGAAATGAGAATGTAGGTTGGAACGTATATTTGGAAACCTGGGAGAAAGGGAGAAGAAACACACACACACACACACACACACACACACACACACACACAACACACACCACCGATAAATGTCATATAACTGTCCATTTATTAGATATGCATTTATCACTATGAAAATTCCGTTTGTATTCTGGCCTGACTCAAATTGTTTTAACTCTATCTGTCACAATTATCGTATAACATTTATTTATTATAACCATCAAAGTTATGTATCGAATAACAGAACATAATACAAACAATTGATCCCTAATAATTATCCTCCATCAAAATAAACCTCAAGGCTATAAACCGTAAAGCTGTAAATCTATAAAATATAAACCGTAAAGCTGTAAATCTATAAAATATAAACCATAAAGCTGTAAATCTATAAAATATAAACCGTAAAACTGTAAATCTATAAAATATAAACCATAAAGCTGTAAATCTATAAAATATAAACCGTAAAGCTGTAAATCTATAAAATATAAACCGTAAAGCTGTAAATCTATAAAATATAAACCGTAAAGCTGTAAATCTATAACATATAAACCATAAAGCTGTAAATCTATAAAATATAAACCATAAAGCTGTAAATCTATAAAATATAAACCATATAGCTGTAAATCTATAAAATATAAACCATAAAGCTGTAAATCTATAAAATATAAACCGTAAAGCTGTAAAAACTATAAAATTATAAACCGTAAAGCTGTAAATCTATAAAATATAAAAACCCTAAAGCTGTAAATCTATAAAATATAAACCGTAAGCTGTAAATCTATAAAATAAAAAACCTTAAAGCTGTAAATCTAAAATTATAAAACCCTAAAGCTGTAAATTATAAAATATAAACCCTAAAAGCTGTAAATCTAAAATATAACCATAAAGCTGTAAAACTATAAAAATAAACCGTATTTTAAACTGTGTAAATCTATAAAATATAAAACCGTAAAACTGTAAATCTACAAAATATAACCATAAAGCTGTAAATCTAAAAATATAAACCGTTTAAAAACTGTAATCTATAAATTATAACCATTAAAGCTGTAAAAATCTTAAAATTAAAACATAAAGCTTTTAATCTATAAAATATAAACCGTAGAGCTGTAAATCTATAAAATATAAACCGTAAAGCTGTAAATCTATGAAATATAAACCATAAAGCTGTAAATCTATAAAATATAAACCGTAAAGCTGTAAATCTATAAAATATAAACCGTAAAGCTGTAAATCTATAAAATATAAACCGTAAAGCTGTAAATCTATAAAATATAAACCGTAAAGCTGTAAATCTATAAAATATAAACCGTAAAGCTGTAAATCTATAAAATATAAACCGTAAAACTGTAAACCTATAAAAATATAAACCGTAAAAACTGTTTAAAACTATAAAATTAAACCATAAAGCGTAAATCTATAAAATATAAACCGTAAAGCTGTAAATCTATAAAATATAAACCGTTAGAGCCCGTAAACTATAAAATAAACCTTAAAGCTGTAAAGCTATAAAAATATAAACCATAAAGCTGTAAATCTATAAATATAAACCGTTAAAGCTGTAAATCTTATAAATTTTAAACCGTTTTTTAAAGCTGTTAAATCAAAATATAACCGTTTAAAGCTGTAAAATTATAAAATATAAACCGTTTAAAATGTAATCTATAAATATAAACCGTAAAGCTGTAAATCTATAAAATATAAACCGTAAAGCTCTAAATCTATAAAATATAAACCGTAAAACTGTAAACCTATACAAAATAAACCATAAAACTGTTCTCTATATAACTGTTATACTTCAACCTTCTCCTTAAAACTATTGATTCCTTTTAGATTTCTCTTCAAAGTTACAAATTACGAAGTTAAATTAAACAAAGAAGTTAAATTTACAAGTTAAGATTTCTTTTTCTTTCTTTTAATTTTTGAAGTTTTTTTTTGTCTTTTTTAAAATTCTTATTTAGTTGAAAAAATGACCGAAATTGTTTTTATATTTTCTTTTGTTCTTTTAATATTGTTTTTTCTTTCACTGATTTCATTTTTTTCAATTTCAATTTTTATTATTTCATTATATTCATGTTTTTTTCCTATTCATTCATTATCCTTTATTTCATCATTATAATTCATTTTCATTTTTTATTTTTTTATTTAGTTGAAAAAATGACTGAAAAAAATGTCCTTAATTAAAAAAGTCAAAATATATAAGAAATTCTTTTTTCGAACTCGCGTCATTCATTTCAGAATTCTATTTTTAGCTTTTAAAGACACAT
>JACEEZ010011119.1:280000-292500 GCA_016584305.1 Chionoecetes opilio
ATAACATAAGCACATATCCACGACCCCCTATGATATAAGCAATGGGTTCATCCTTTCCCTATGTAGTTCCATTATTTAATCATCCAATCACCCCAATGTGTAGTTCCATGATTTACTCAAGTGTCCCATTTATGCAGTTCCATCATTAATCAATTTTGTCCTGCATTCAATCAGTCAATCTGTTTTGATTTACTGATACTTGATCAAGTCAATTTTTCAAGTCAATGAGCATATTACTTGACTTCGTATTAGGACAGGTTAATCTATCATGCAGTTATAGTCTCTCTCTCTCTCTCTCTCTCTCTCTCTCTCCCCTCTCTCTTCTCTCTTTTTCTCCCCCTCTCTCTCCTCTTTTCTCCCTTCTTCCCCCTTTTTAATTATTTTAAAATAACCTTTTCGTCAAAATCTTTTCCCTCTCTCTCTTCTCTCTCTCTTCTCTCTTCCCCCTTTTCTTCTCTTCTCCTCTCCTCTCTCTCTCTCTCCTCTCTCTTCTTCTCTCTCTCTCTCTCCCTCTTCTCTCTCTCTCTCTCTTTCTCTCTCTCTCTCACCTATAAATCTCACTTTTTCGCTTTACTACTCTCTCTCTTCTCTCAATCCTTCCTCCTCTTTCCTCATCATCGCTGCATCTCATTATTTTTCTCTCTTCTTTTTCATTATCCTATAATTTATCATACTTTGCCCCCCTACCTTTTCTCGTCTGTTCCCTTCTCTCCCCTTTTTCTCTCTCTCTCCCCTTCTCTCTCTCTTCTCCTCTCCTTCTTCTCTCTCTCTCTCTCTCTCTCTCTCTCTCTCTCCTTCCTCGCCCCCCTTTTCTCTTTGACGTCAATCACAGTTTTAAGCGACCCTAGTTTTTTAATGTATAGTTCTATATTTTTACCATCTTCAAAATACTGTGCTTGGTATTTATGTATCGCTCCCCTCTCCGTGTAGGGGGAGCAAAAAAGAAAAAGTTTTTTTTGTGTTTTATGGTAAATAATATTTTGTGCGTGTGGTGGGGGTGTATTGTGTGGTAAGGGGTAGTGAGTGGGCCGGAAAAGGAGAGGAGAGAAAAAAGGGGAGGAGAGAGAGAGGAAAAGAGAAGAGAGAGAGAGAGGGAGAAGAGAGAGGAGAGAGGGAGAGAGGGGGAGAGAGAGAGGGAGGAAAAAATTAAAACAAAAAAAAAAAAAAAAATTTTTAAAAGGGGGAAAAAAAAAGGAAAGGGGAAGGGGAAAAAAAAAAGGAAAAAAAGAAAAAGGGGGGTTTGTGTGGTGGGGGTGTTGTGGGTGTTGTGTGTGTGTGGGTTTTGTGTGTTGGGTTTTGGGGTGTTGGGTTTTTGGGTGGGTGGGTGGGGGGTGGGTGGGTGGGGGGGTTGGGGGGTGGGGGGGGGGTGGGTGTGTGTGGGTGGGTGTGGGAGGGTTCCCTTTTTCCCTTTCTCTCACCACTTCCAGACACTAACCACTCAGCCACCACGACTATCTATCAAGCTATCCAACTATAAGCATGACAAAACAAACTAACAGTCTAACTTAAACTAACTATAGTCTATTTTTATTAACGAGGTGAAAAATCCTGCCCCCTTGCTGCTTACTGACTGATATTGGATGCCAGGAAAAGGGGAATACTACGTTCTTTTTAAAATTGGACTGTTTTTATCATATTTTATCCCTATTGCAGGTAAACAGAGGCATTTTTTAAGCAGGAGCCCTTAAAGATAGCATGGAGTTTTTTGATCGTAAAAAAAAATAGTTAACTGATAACTAAAACTAACTGTCTAACTAACAAAAAAACTAACTGATAACTAAAACTAACGCAAAACAAAAACTAAAACTAATGAAAACTAAAAACTAAACTGCTAACTAAAAACTAACGTTAACAAAACAAAAAAAATCTAACTAAAACTAACTGTCTAACTAACTAAAACTAACTGACTAACTAAAACTAACTGTCTAACTAACTAAAATAACTGACAAACAACAAAAACTAATTTTAACTAACAAAACCCAAACTGATAATAAAATAACTGTCTAACAAAACAAAAACAAACTGAAAACTAAAAACAACTTAACTAACTAAAAACATTCAACAAAAAACATGAAAACTAAAACAAAACTGTCAACTAACAAAAACAAACTAACTAAAAAACGTCTAAAAACAAAAATAACTGAAACAAAAAAACTAAGTCTAACAAAACTAAACTAATTCTAGCAAAAACTAAAACTACCTGTTAACAAACCCCAAAAACTAATAAAAACTAAAACAACTAACTAAAAAAACTGCTACTAACAAAAAACTAACTGTCTACCTAACAAAAAATGCTCCCTAAAAAAAAGCTGGGAAAATACATAAATAAACACAAGAGGAACAGTATTTTGAAGAAGTACAAAAAATACGAATACTAGATATACAATACTAGGGCCGTTTATAATTGTGATGAAGATTGACGCTAGGGAGAAGAGGGAGCGATGAGAGAGAGAGGAGAGAGAGAGAGAGAAGAGCAGAAGAGAAGAGAGGGGAAAAGGGAAAGAGCGAGAGAGAGGAGAAAAGGAGAGAGGAGAAAGAGAGAGAGTAGGGTAAAAGGAACAAAAGAGAAAGGGGTAAAAGAAAAAAATTAATGAAAAATAAAAAAAAGGGGGAAACGAAAATGAGTTGCAGCATGAAGGGATGATGAGGGGAGAGGAGAGAGAGAGAGAGAGAGGGAGGGAGAAGAGGGGAGGAGAGGAGAGAGGAGAGAAGGAGAGAGGGGGGAGAGGGGAGAGATGAGAGGAGAGAGAGGAGGAGAAGAGAGGAGAAGAGAAGAGAGGAGAGAGGGGAGAGAGAGAGAGAGAGAGGAGAGAGAGAGAGAGAGAGAGAAAGAGAAAAAGGAAGAGAGAGAGAGAGGGGGGAGAAAAGGAAGGAAGGGAAAGAATAGAAGAAAGGGGGGAAACCCCCAAATAATAAACAATGAAAAAAAAAGTAAAGAAAAGATGAAAAAAACGTGGAAAACCGAAAAAAGGGGGGGGGGGGGGGAGGTGGGGGGGGGGGTTGTGGGGGTGGGGGGGGGGGGGGGTGGGGGGGGGGGGGGGGGGGGGGGGGGGTGGGCGGGGGGGGGGGGCGGGGGGGGGGGGGGGGGGGGGGGGGGGGGGGGGGGGGGGGGGGGGGGGGGGGTGCGGCGGGGGGGGGGGGGGGGGGGGGGGGGGGGGGGGGGTTTGGGGGGGGGGGGGGGTGGGGGGGTTGGGGGGTGGGGGGGGGGGGGGGGGGGGGGGGGTGGGGGGGGTTTTTTTTTGGGGTTTTTGGGGGTGGGGGGTGGGGGGGTGGTGTGGTGTGTTGGTGTGTGTGGTGGTGGTGTGTTGTGTGTGTAGGAAGGTGGGGGCGGGAAAAGCCGGAAAAAATTTTTGGGAAAAAAACCCGGAAACATTTTATTCTTTTCCCAGAATGCGTAGGTGCCCTGAACGCAAACCAGGTCAAAGCCACCCTGACCCTTGCTGTTCCTAAGGGGTGAACGCACTACCAGGAAAAGGGGTCCAGTTAGGTCAAGGTTACATGTTAAAAGCCCAATATTGTGACAAGAATATAGCATAAAAATGATGTCAGGTTAAATATTGATATATAAAATAACTTAGACACTGAGTATATAAAAGACGTCAAATTTTGGGTTTTATAAATTTATGATAATATAAGAAAATTCCCGTGAAAAATTTTTTTTAAAAATAAAGAAATTATTAGGGTCAGAAATAATGAAGAACTGGCTAAATAACGTAGAAAATATATTAGGCAATAAATTAAGCTATTTAACCCCTTCACGCCCAGATCTTTCCTTTGCTATAAAAAATCGTCTGTTGTTAGCCATAAAATTACGAAAAGTGACTGAATATACCAAATTAAAAAAGTGGACAAGGAACTAACAGGTCATATCATAAAATATTTCTTAATTTATAAAAACTTAATGGGAACCCAAAAAATATGGAAATTACGTTCTGGCCTCAAGGGGTTAAAACTAGGGGTTTTTTATATTTTAAAAATGAATAATGGGTGAAACGGCATTTTTACGTTTGAGCCTATAGCACCTTTAGGCTTTTGTATTTATTAATTCATTTTTTGAAGTTTAAAAAAAAATTCAACTTAATATTCTATACAAATTTTTTTGGTTTATAATTATTTTATGTATATTTCACAGTCAAACCTGATAACCAATGTGAGTATTGAACAACAAAAAATCACACTCCTTGAAAATTTAACGTACTAAATAACGTAGAAGTTAGATTAGTTGAGAAATTATGATATGTAGGAAAATGTAGGTTTTATATTTATGGATTTTAGTTTTTCCTTCTTATTTTAGGTTTATTTCACAGTAGAACCTGATAACCTATGTGAGTATTAAAAAAAAAAAAACTCACCCTCCTTAAAAATCTAACGTACATCGCAACGGAATAATATCGCGTCTTCACCAAGATAGTCAAATTTGCAACCAGGCCGGGAAACTCTGAACTCGAACCGTGAAATTTTAGGACAGAGAGAAAGGCCCTTGAAGTAATGGGTATACCTGTGTCGCGTACCCAAGCCTGGATAAGTACAATGGCTAGTGTACCCAGTGTCAGTTTAGGTCCAGGAGGTGAAAGGGTGGATGGAACATTTTTGGGGCTTCGGTGGGCTCCTCAAAAATGTGTTCGTATCCAAAGTACCTCTTGGAATAGGCTATCAGGTTCGTGTCGGGTTTGCAGATAGACTTGTACGTGGGTATTGAGTTCTTAATGGGTGCGTATATTGGTAGTGGGATGAAGTGGAATGGTGTGGAATAGGAGGAGTGTTTAATAAGTGGAGAATGAGGAGAGGAATAAGTGGAGTTGGAGGACTGTTGTATGTTTAGAAGAGGAAGATGTTAGACGTGTAGAGCATCAATATTTTGAATAGGAAAATGTTTGGAAGGATGTTAGCTAAAATAACCTAAAATATACCTCCAATAATCTACAATAAACCTCAAATAACCTGAAATAACCTAAACTAAACCTAAAATAACCGAAAATAACGCAAATTAAAACTAAAATAACCTAACTGAAATAAAATTCCTAAAAAATGTGTAGAGCATCTGTATTTTGAAGAGATGTTAGGCAGGATGTTAGATTTGAAGAGCATCTATATTTTGAAGAGGACGATGTTAGGAAGAATGTTAGATGTGAAGAGCATCTATATTTTGAAGAGGACGATGTTAGGAAGAATGTTAGATGTAAATAGCATCTATATTTTGAAGAGGACGATGTTTAGAAGGATGTTAGATGTAAAAAGCATCTATATTTTGAAGAGGACGATGTTAGGAAGGATGTTAGATGTGCAAAGAATCTATATTTTGAAGAGATGTTAGGCAGGATGTTAGATGTAAAGAGCACCTATATTTTGAAGAGGACGATGTTAGGAAGGATGTTAGATGTGGAGAGCAGATGTTATTTATGTAAAGAGCACATGCAGTATAGTTGAAAAAAGACATACCAGTAAAAAAAAATCAGTAACTATACATTTCCTACAGTAATACTTATTTGGAAGAGAAGATTTTGTATATTTGATCACATACAGTAGACTATTTGTGCTTAAAAAATATACAGTAAAAATAATTTCACATACCTACGTTTTCAGGAGAAGGATTAATGAATGGATTAATTTATGAAGGAAGAACGGAAAAAAACAGACGCAATGAAAAGTAGAAATAGTGGAAAGAGAATGAGAGGGAAGGAAATACATACTTATAAGGGAGGGAGGGAGGGAGGGAGGGAGGGAGGGAGGGAGGGAAAGAAGGAAGAGAGGAAGGGAGTATGGAAAGGAGGAAGAAAGGAAAGAAAGAAAGGCAGGAAGAAGGGAAGGAAAGCAAAGAAAGGAAGAAAATGAAATATAGACGAACGGTAGAAAAAAAAAAAAAAATTACGAAATCGTGTGTCTTCGCAAACTAACGAATTTTTAAATGATCCACGAACAGAGAAAATAGAGGAAAGACATGAAAAACATAGTACAAGAAAGAAGTCTAAACAAATGGAATACAGTGGGAGTCAGGGAGGAAAGGGAAAGTGAATGCAAGAGAAGGGAAGAAAAAAATATGGATGAACAGTTGAAACACAGATAAAAAGAACGAAAAAACCCTTGAATAAATCCACGAACAGAGAAAATGAAGGAAAGACAGGAACAAAACAGACTCGATAAGAAACAAGCTGGGATTCAGATGGGAAGGGAAAGAGAAGGAAAGGAAATAAAGGAAGAAAAATATGAATAAACAGATGAAACACAGAGAAAAAGGACGAAATAACCCTTTAATTAATCCACGAACGTAAAAATAGGAAAACAAGACAAATCCAGTACAAATAAAAACCCAGTACAAATAAAAACCCAGTATAAATAAAAACCCAGTACAAATAAAAACCCAGTACAAATAAAAACCCAGTACAAATAAAAAAACAGTACAAATAAAAACCCAGTACAAATAAAAACCCTGTACAAATAAAAACCCAGTAATAAAAACCCAGTACACATAAAAACCCAGTACAAATAAAAACCCAGTACAAATAAAAACCCAGTACAAATAAAAACCCAGTACAAATAAAAACCCAGTACAAATAAAAACCCAGTACAAATAAAAACCCAGTACAAATAAAAACCCAGTACAAATAAAAACCCAGTACAAATAAAAACCCAGTACAAATAAAAACCCAGTACAAATAAAAACCCAGTACAAATAAAAACCCAGTACAAATAAAAACCCAGTACAAATAAAAACCCAGTACAAATAAAAACCCTGTACAAATAAAAACCCAGTACAAATAAAAACCCAGTACAAATAAAAAACCAGTACAAATAAAAACCAAGTACAAATAAAAACCCTGTACAAATAAAAACCCAGTACAAATAAAAACCCAGTACAAAAAAAACCCCAGTACAAATAAAAACCCAGTACAAATAAAAAACCAGTACAAATAAAAATCCAGTACAAATAAAAACCAGTACAAATAAAAACCATGTACAAATAAAAACCCTGTACAAATAAAAACCCAGTACAAATAAAAACCCTGTACAAATAAAAACCCAGTACAAATAAAAACCCTGTACAAATAAAAACCCAGTACAAATAAAAACCCAGTACAAATAAAAACCCAGTACAAATAAAAACCCAGTACAAATAAAAACCCAGTACAAATAAAAACCCAGTACAAATAAAAACCCAGTACACATAAAAACCCAGTACACATAAAAACCCAGTACAAATAAAAACCCAGTACAAATAAAAACCCAGTACAAATAAAAACCCAGTACAAATCAAAACCCAGTACAAATAAAAACCCAGTACAAATAAAAACCCAGTACAAATAAAAACCCAGTACAAATAAAAACCCTGTACAAATAAAAACCCAGTACAAATCAAAACCCAGTACAAATCAAAACCCAGTACAAATAAAAACCCAGTACAAATAAAAACCCAGTACAAATAAAAACCCAGTACAAATAAAAACCCAGTACAAATAAAAACCCAGTACAAATAAAAACCCAGTACAAATAAAAACCCAGTACAAATAAGAAACTAGCCTAAACAAATGGAATGTAATCTCAGTCAGGGAGGAAAGGGAAAGAGAATGAAAGAGAAGGGAAGAAAAAAATATGGATGAACAGTTGAAACACAGATAAAAAGGACGAAATAACCCTTTAATAAATCCACAAATAGAGAAACATTCAAGAAAGACAAGAAAACCCCCCAGTAAATATAAGAGAAGGGAGAACAAAATACACACGAACAATAAAAAAAAATAAAAAAAGGACCAAATCACCTTTTAATGAATCCAAGAACAGAGGAAATGAAGGAGACAAGAAAACCCCCAGTCCAAATAAGCCTTAACAAATAAAGCATAGTGGGATTCAGAGAGGCAAGGGAAAGAACAAGTAAAGAAGAGAAGAAAACATATGAACAACCGGTAAAAACAGGCAACAAGAACGCAATAACCCTTAAAATGAATCCACGAAGAGCCAAAATGAAGAGAAGACAAGAAAACCCCCCCAGTATAAATAAGGAACAAGCCTAAACAAATGGAACACAGTAGGAGTCAGAAAGGGGACGGAAAGAGGAAAGGAAAAACGAGAACAAAAATATGGATGAAGAGTTGAAACAAAGACAAAAAAAGGACGAAATAACCCTTAAATTTAATCCACAAACAAGACAACGAAGGAAAGGTAAGAAAAAAGCCCCCAGTATAAATAACGAACAAGCCTAAACAAATGGAACACAGTGGGAGTCCCGGAGTTAATACCACCAAATCCTGCAAATCCGAGGCCCAGTCAGTCTCAATTTGAACCCTGGCAAGACGAGGCGCTTCTATCCCGCCAAATCACCTTTTTAATCCAGTAATCTAGACTGACAGGAAGGTGAAGGCAAAGTAAACAGTGACTAAATATAATTGTTGTTGTATATTGAATGGTAGAAAAGCGAGATTGATAATGCCTAAACCTATAAAACCTATAAAAATAATGTCTTGAAGGTAGTAATGATGTAAAAAGAAGAGGTATACAGAGAGAGAGAAGAGAGAGAGAGGAGAGAGAGAGAGAGAGAGAGAAGAGAGAGAGAGAGAGAGAGAGAGAGAGAGAGAGAGAGAGAGAGAGAGAGAGAGAGAGAGAGAGTACTCAGGTCAGGATACAGAAAATAAATTCAGGAAACATTCTCGTTGTAAAATAGCTTGGCTGAGATTTGTGTGGGTAGAATGGAACGAGACCAAAATAATGAGAGAAGGAGAGAGAGAGAGAGAAGAGAGAGAGAAGAGCGAGAGAGAGAGATAGAAAGAGAGAGAGAGAGAGAGAGAGAGAGAGAGAGAGAGAGAAGAGAGAGAGAGAGAAGAGAGAGAGAGAGAGAGCAAGCGAGCGAGAGAGAGCAAGCGAGCGAGAGAGAGCAAGCGAGAGAGAGAGAGAGCAAGCAGGAGAGAGAGAGAGAGAGAGGAGAGAGAGAAGAGCAGAGAGAGAGAAGAGAGAGAGAGAGAGGAGAGAGAGAGGAGAGAGAAGAGAGAGAGAAGAGGAGAGGGAGGAGAGAGAGAGAGAGAGAGAGAGAGAGAGAGAGAGAGAGAGAGAGAGAGAGAGAGAGAGAGAGAGAGAGAGTAGAGAGAGAGAGAGAGAGAGAGAGAGAGAGAGAGAGAGAGAGATTAATTTCGGTCTTACAAATTCACTTTCTCATTCTCATCTCCACTACTAAACTCTATAAACAATCTTAACAAAATATTTTCCTTTAAATCAACTCTATTTCTACACATGTTTCTGTTATTCCTTACTCTGAAAACTCACTATAAACAATAAGAGTAACTATTAGAGTAACTATATAAGTAAGAGTAACTATATATGTAGGAGTAACTATATATGTAAGAGTAACTATATATGTAAGAGTAACTATATATGTAAGAGTAACTATATATGTAAGAGTAACTATATATGTAAGAGTAACTATATATGTAAGAGTAACTATATAAGTAAGAGTAACTATATAAGTAAGAGTAACTATATATGTAGGAGTAACTATATAAGTAAGAGTAACTATATATGTAAGAGTAACTATATAAGTAAGAGTAACTATATATGTATGAGTAACTATTTATGTAAGAGTAACTATATAAGTAAGAGTAACTATATATGTAAGAGTAACTATATAAGGAGTAACTTTTCATTACCTTTTGAATTCATATTAAACTTTTCTTAAACTTTTGATTTCATATTAATCTTTTCTTAAACTTTTTGGATATAATTTGATTTCACCCTATTTTCAGGATTTAGTTTCAGTAGTAATAATAGTTCTTAATAATAATTTCAGGATTTAGGATTTTCTCCTCTTCCATATTTCACGGCATTATTCTTCTAAGTAATCTTTTCACGAAGGACTTATAGTTTTAGATACTTGAACTTTACACGTTTTAAGGCAATATTGCTTGAACCTATTCTTTCTATCTCTTCTTAATTAATCTCTTATTATATTTCTCGCTTCTTACATATTTCATGACATTCTTCTTCTAAGTAATCATCTTTTCACGAAGGACTTTTAGTTTTAGGTTCTTGCGTGGACACTATACCTACGTTCTTAACCCCTTGAGACCCAGAACGTAATTTCCATTGTAATTTGTGTACCATTAGACGATTTTTAGTGAATATAAGCAATATTTTATAGATATGACCTGTTTAGTATGCTTGTTGACTAACTAATTTGGTATATTCAGCTACTTGTTTCTTTAATTTCCATTGTAATTTGGATACAATTAGACGATTTTTAGTGACTACACGTATATGCAATATTTTACAGATATGACCTCTTTATTATCCTTGTCGACTAACTAATTTGGTATATTCATTTACTGTTCGGAATTTCATGGCTCGACAACATACAATTTTTGTATAGCAAAGGAAAGATCTGGGCGTGAAGGGGTTAAAGCAATATCATTTTTACCCCCGTATCACAACCATGTACAGAAAACCGGTAGAAATATCAAAAACATACATACATACATTTTTTTATTTGCTTACCCAGCCATAACCATTTCCCCTCTCCAGGTTTCCCCTTAAAATACACAATACAAATGTTTCCCCCCAAACGCGGTTGTTCACCTCGGCTCCTTGCCTCGTGTCAGTTCCTACAATGCTTACCATCGTCTACCGGACCCAACGATGCTTCGCTATACGATTACGATTACGATTGCCTCAAGTATCACTCAAGTTCAGTCTTTAACCCCTTCACGCCCAGATCTGTCCTTTACTATATGAACTCGTCTGTTATTAGCTGTAAAACTACGAAAAAGTAAATAAATAAACCAAACTAGCTAATGGACAAGGATATTTAACAGGTCATATCTATAGGATATTGTTTATGTTCATTCAAATCGTCTAATGGTGGTAATATTACAATGAAAATTACGTTCTGGGCCTCAAGGGGTTCAATACTTTACGCTTTGCCACACTCCTTAAATTTCTATCATTAATTCGTCTTTGAAATGTAAATAATGAAATATAGGCTTTTTTCATCAGTATCTATGATTAGAGAACTACGTCGTCTGCAAATAGGAACTGACTTTAACTCTCTCTCTCTCTCTCTCCTCTACTCTTCTACTCTTCTCTCTCTTCTCTCTCTCATCCTCCTATCTCTCTCTCCTCTCCTCTTTATGTCCTCTGTATACTCTCTCTCTCTCTCTCTCTCTCTCTCTCTTCTCTCTCTCTCTCTCTAACTCTCTCTCTCTCTCTCTCCTCTCTCTCTCTCTCCTCTCTCTCTCTCTCTCTTTATGTCTCTCTGTATCACACACACACAAAGGCTTTGACATTTTCCCACATGTATGACAATTGTAAAACATTAAGGCCAATAAAATCTCTCTCTCTCCTCTCTCTCTCTCTCTCTCTCTCTCTCTCTCTCTCTCATCTCTCTCTCTCTCTCTCTCCTCTCTCTCTCTCTTCTCTCTCTCTCTTCTCTCTCTGTCTCACACACACACAAAGGCTTTGACATTTTCCCCACATGTATGACAATTTGTAAAACATTAAGGCCAATAAAATCTCTCTCTCTCTCTCTCTCTCTCTCTCTCTCTCTCTCTCTCTCTCTCTCTCTCTCTCTCTCTCTCTCTCTCTCTCTCTCTCTCTCTCTCTGTCTCACACACACACAAAGGCTTTGACATTTTCCCCACATGTATGACAATTTGTAAAACATTAAGGCCAATAAAATCTCTCTCTCTCTCTCTCTCTCTCTCTCTCTCTCTCTTCTCTCTCTCTCTCTCTCTCTCTCTCTCTCTCTCTCCTCTCTCTCTCTCTCCTCTCTCTCCTCTCGCGTACCAGTACATAACATACTGACAGTGTTCGAACCAATTTTCATATAAACGAGTATTCAAACGTTTTACTCGTTCGTCGCGCCATTCCAAAAACTCACGTATATTATTGTTCAGAGAAAAACTCTATGGTGTCTCTTACTATTTTATTACTCTCTCGGTCCGTTATCATATACAGCACAACAATAGGTATAAAAAGTATTGACAATACTTTATCCGGTATCAATTTAGGCTCATACCAGAATAGCTTCGACTTTTATTATGTAAAAGGGGTAGTAGTAGTAGTAGTAGTAGTATAGTAGTAGTTAGTAGTAGATCAGTAGTATATAGTGTAGTATAAGTAGTAGTGGTAGTAGTAGTAGTAGTATTTAGTATAAAGTCGTAGCTAGTCTATAGTATGTAGTATTATGTATAGTAGTAGTAGTAGTAGTATGTAGTGGTAGTAGTAGTAGTGTAGTATAGTAGTAGTAGTAGTAGTATAGATAGTAGTAGTAGTAGTAGTAGTAGTAGTAGTAGTAGTATAGATAGTAGTAGTAGTAGTAGTAGTAGTAGTAGTAGTAGTAGTAGTAGTATGTAGTAGTAGTTAGTAGTAGTGGTAGTCGTAGTAGTAGGTAGTAGTAGTAGTAGTAGTCGTATAGTAGTAGTGTAGTAATAGTAGTGGTATAGTAGTAGTAGTGAAGTAGTGTCGTAGTAGTAGAGTATAGTGTAGTAGAATAGGTAGTAGTAGTAGTAGTTACGTAGTGTAGT
>JACEEZ010011119.1:297500-307500 GCA_016584305.1 Chionoecetes opilio
TAGTAAATATTATGTACCTGTCTTCAGTGACACATAAAAGTCTGTAGTGATGTTCGACTGTAGATATTCGTAATATATGGAGCCTGGCGACATTAGTGCAGTGGCGACTATAGTGTTGTTGACGGTAGTTGCCACAAGAAACATGGTCTTTCACTACTTACTCACCTACGTTAAAATTATGCATTTCACTCCCTCAAACCTTCTCATCCTATTCTCTTATATTGAATTCTTATCTTCAAACATTCATTCAATATCTTACCTACTAAAACTCCTACCTTTCTATTCTACTTCTTAACTTCATCTATGAGTCAAACAGCTTCAATACTTAAATGGGGTTCGTATGGGATTAGGTATTCATAAACAACGTACAATTCTCTTCTGTATGGTATTCATAAACAACGTACAATTCTCTTCTGTATGGTATTCATAAACAACGTACAATTCTCTTCTGTATGGTATTCATAAACAACGTACAATTCTCTTCTGTATGGTATTCATAAACAACGTACAATTCTCTTCTGTATAAAGGTATTCATAAACAACGTACAATTCTCTTCTGTATAAAGGTATTCATAAACAACGTATACTTCTCTTCTGTATAAAGGTATTCATAAACAACGTACAATTCTCTTCTGTATAAAGGTATTCATAAACAACGTACAATTCTCTTCTGTATAAAGGTATTCATAAACAACGTACAATTCTCTTCTGTATAAAGGTATTCATAAACAACGTATACTTCTCTTCTGTATAAAGGTATTCATAAACAACGTACAATTCTCTTCTGTATGGTATTCATAAACAACGTACAATTCTCTTCTGTATGTAGTAAATTTTAGGTATTCATAAACAACGTACAATTCTCTTCTGTATAAAGGTATTCATAAACAACGTACAATTCTCTTCTGTATAAAGGTATTCATAAACAACGTACAATTCTCTTCTGTATAAAGGTATTCATAAACAACGTATACTTCTCTTCACTCTATGAATATTCTTCTTTACTCTTCCTCTTACTTCATCCTCATGTTCTATTCCTCTTCTCTTCCTCAACTATGAGTATAAGAGATTCAATGCTAAAATGCGGTTCTGTATTCATAAAAATGGGGGTCGGTATTCATAAACAAACGTATAATTCTCTTCACTCTTTGACTATTCTTCTATACTCTTCCTCTTATACCTTCTATGCTCTTCTATCTACCATCCAATGCTAAAATGGGGTATTGTATAGGGCTCGGTATTCATAAACAACGTACAATTCTCTTCTGTATCAATCAATCATTGGGGGCATACGCCGGGGGGCGCGTCGCCTCGCCCACCCTACGCCACCACTCCCGGGGGTCACCACGCGCGAGTTCTCATGCAGGCTCCCTTCCCATACCAAGCAACTCTCGACAAGAAACATCAACTTGCCCCAGCCACTAGCCTTGTGGGCGCCCCCTTGGCCTCCTCCACGCCGGATTGTTCTTACAGATACAACCCGATGGGAAGGATCGGTTTCAGGGTAGCGTGCCACATGCCCATATAGCCGAAGTTGGCGCTGACGGACTGTGCAGGTAATAGGCCTCGATTCAGTCTCACGGTGCAATCGCTGATTTGACACGTAATCATCCCAGCGATACCCCATGATTCTGTGAAGACACTTATTACCAAAGGCATTGATTCTTCTCTTCAAGTCACTATTTAGTGTCCATGTCTCACAACCATAGAGTAAGACAGGGATCCCAAGCGATTTGACGATCCGGATCTTTGTCCTCCTGCACAGGTACCGACAACGCCAAATACTCCCGCTGAGCGAGTCCATAACACCGTGGGCTATGCCAATCCGCCGTAAGACTTCTTAACGTGACCCGCCGTCATTATGGACTGCGCTACCAAGGTATGTAAAACTTTCCAAGATCTCAATGTCCTCACCACACGCATGAACATGTCCTCTTCTGTATGGTATTCATAAACAACGTACAATTCTCTTCTGTATGGTATTCATAAACAACGTACAATTCTCTTCCCTCTACGACTGTTCATCTATACTCTTCCTCTTACCCTTCGCAACCACTTCCTGTTCCATGCTCCCGCCGCGTTTATGACTATTTCATCAGGCGATCTATTCTCGGGCGCTTGTGCAGTTCTGTCGCATGCGGGGAGACCGTGTTAAAGGGCATAGACCAGGGTGCAGTGTCCCCCTTCTCCCCTCGACCCTCGTCCCTCCCCGTACCCAGAGTCCCACTCCGCCTGTCGCTCGCACGAGAGAGAGAAATGAGATGCTGAAAGGGATATCGCGCTTCTGCTGGGTTACTAGGCCGTGTGTGTGTATGTGTGTGTGTGTGTGTGTGTGTGTGGATGAGAGAGAGAGAGAGAGAGAGAGAGAGAGAGAGAGAGAGAGAGAGAGAGAGAGAGAGAGAGAGAGAGAGAGAGAGAGAGAGAGAGAGAGAGAGAGAGAGAGAGAGAGAGAGAGAGCGAGAGCGAGAGCGAGAGCGAGAGGAGAGAGAGAGAGATGCAGGCGGAGAGCAGACAAGGGAGACAGACAAAGAGATAACCGGAAACACACACACACACACACACACACACACATACGCACACACACACAATTGCCTGCATAGTCTAGTGGATTAAAGCATGTCTGCCCATTCGGTGGTCGAGCGTTCGATCCTCACTTGCTCCCGGGGATTTCTCACTGATAAAAGCGGGCAGGTACCATCCCCCTTGAGCAAGAGGATGGGGTTTGTGTGGTGTGTGAGGTCCCAGCATTACCTATAAACCAGTATCTGTAAACCTCTTACTGAAAGGGTTTATAAGCGATCGCGAGTCCAGTACTTGTTCAAGACCATAGCGAATAACACAGTAAGAAAGACAGACCGATAGATAGATAGAGAATATGAGGAAGGAAATATGTAGGGAAGGAAGGAAGAAAGAAAAAGGGGGAGAGAAGGAAGGAAGGAAGGAAGGAAGGAAGGAAGGAAGGAAGGAAGGAAGGAAGGAAGGAAGGAAGGAAGGAAGGAAAGATGGAAGGTAGGATAAAAGGCGGTTGAGGAAGGAAGGAAGGCAGGAAGGAAGAAAAAAAAGGAGAAAAAAGGAAGGAAAGATGGAAGCAAGGAAAAAAGGAGGTAGAGAAGGAAGGAAGGAAGGAAATAAAGGAAAAAAAGGAAGAGGAGAAAAAGAGATGAGAGACATAAACAAACAGAAATAAACCCCTTTACTAAGCGGGTATATAGGCGATCGCGAGTCCAGCCCGTGATCAAGACCATAGCTTATACCACAGCAAGAAAGACAGACCGATAGATAGATAGATAGATAGATAATAGATAGATAGACAGAGACGTGAGACAGCAATAGAAAGACAGACCGATAGATAGATAGACAGATAGACAGAGACGTGAGAGAAATAAAAAGACAGATCGATAGATAGATAGACAGACAGAGACGTGAGAGAAATACAAAGACAGACCGATAGACAGATAGACAGACAGAGACGTGAGAGAAATACAAAGACAGACCGATAGACAGATAGACAGACAGAGACTTGGGACATAAATAGAAAGAATCGAGAAGGTTTTGCTACACAGGAATATGATGGGTGGTGCTGCGAGGCGCGTGACAAGCTGCACATTTGTCAAATAAAAAGTTGGAATGGAGATCTTGGAGTTGTGTGTGTGCGTGTGCGCGTGTGTGCGTGTGGGCGTGTGGGCGTGTGCGTGCGTGTGTGTGTGTATGTGTGTGTGTGTGTGCGGGCGTGAGGGCGTGGATGGATAGGTTGGAAGGGCGGCAGACACACTAGAATCGCTCTGCCAAACTTGGGTATGAAATATTTCCACTGAACTTAAAAACTTACCAACACAAACATTGGAAAGACGAACTTGGTAAGGATTTTGAAATAATGCATCAAGCTGTTGTCCTGCCACTGTTGACTAATTCTAATAGTTTGTTTAAGTATATAGTTTATAAGTTTATAGTATAAGTATTTGCTGAAGTAAAAGTATAGAAGACGATTGGAGAAACGAAATGCTAAGGTTTTAAATAATGCATAAAGATATAAACTATATTTGATATTATTTTCATGAAGTGATTTTCTTTTATTTAACATCTTGAGACACTAACCAAGGGCAAAGAAAAGTCACAAAAATCCGCCAATCCTATAGCATTTTAAGTATACCGTTTATAAGTATCGAAGTATAAGTATAAGTATAAATATAAGTAAAGTATAGTATAATAATTGACTAAATCCAATAGTTTATGAAGTGATTTTCCATTATTTTACATCATAAGAGACTGACCAAGGGCAAAACATATAAATACAAAAAGCCCGCTATGATACACACCTATAAATAAAGTAGTTATAATAAGAGTAAAGATGAAACACGTATACAAATGCATATATATATTCGCATCTCTAACATACAGTATATACATTAGAAGAACAACTTTAAACTCTAACTATATATCGTATTGACACTATATCTGTTTCGTGGGCTAAAACAGAGAAATGAAAATTAGAATACAATGAAAAGTAACCTAAAATAATACACTGGCTTTCATAACAACTAAGCAAAATGCCCATGAAGATTGGCATACAAACAAATACGAATAGTACTATATCTGTTTTATTGATCGATATAGAAAAATTTAAGTTGGAATATAATGAGAAGTAAACGAAAATCATACACTCGGGTTGATAGGTAAAAAAATAACTAGGCAAACTATAAGTATTAGAACAACTTTAAACTCTTAACTATGTATCGTACTAGCACTATACATCAATTTCTTTCATCGGCATATAGAAAAATGAAAGTAGGAATTTAACCCCTTCACGCCCAGAGCTTTCTTTTTTCCTTGGCTATAAAAAAATGATCTGTTGTTAGCCATAAAATTACAAAAGTGACTTAATATACCATCTTTTTTAGTCGACAAGGATACTCAATTGTCATATCTATAAAATATTGGTTGTATTCCCTAAAAATTGTCTAATGGTACCCAAATGACAATGGAAATTACGTTCTGGGTCTCAAGGGGTTAATGAGAAGTAAACTAAAATCATACACTCGCTTTCATAATAACTAGCAAAAATATCCATGAAGATTAGCATATAGAGAAATACAGCACTATATATTTTATTGATCGAGATAGAGAAATGAAAGTAAGAATAAATTGAGAAGTCAACTAAAATCATACTCTCGCTTTCATAATAACTAGCAAACATGTCCATACAGACAAGTGTATGTGTGAGTCAAGTGTTATCATTACGTTATCTGGTATAATATGTACTCAAACGAAACTAGGTAAGATGACAGTGATGTAGGAATGAAGATATTTCGACACTTCCTAGAATATTACTGGGTTGTATAAGAAAGGAGGAGGAAGAAGGAAGGAAGGAAGGAAGAAGGAGAGGAAGGAAGAAAGGAAGAAGGAAGGAAGGATAGAGGAGGGAAGGAGGAGGAGTGAAAGGAAGGAAGGAGGAAGGGAAGAAGGAAGGAAGGAAGGAAGGAAGGAAGGAAGGAAGGAGGAAGAAGGAGGAAGGGAGGAAGGAAGGAAGGAAGGAAGAAGGAAGAGGAGGAGGAAAGGAAGGAAGGAAGAAGAGGAAGGAAGGAAGGAAGGAAGGAGAAAGGAAGGAAGGAAGGAAGAAGGAAGATAGGAGAGGAAGGAGAGAGGAGAGGAGGGAAGGAAGGAAGGAAGGAAGGAAGGAAGGACGGAAGGAAGGAGGGAGGGAGCAGGAGGAAGGAAGGAAGGAAGGAGGAAGGAGAAGCAGGAAGGAAGGAAGAAGGAAGAAAGGAAGGGAAAGGAAGAAGCAAGAAGGAAGAAACGGAAGGAAGAAAGGATAGGAAGAGAAAAGAAGGAGGAAGGAAGGAAGGAAGGAAGGAAAGGTGACCAGAACAGAAGGTGCTCTTCCTCCACCGTCTTCGTCCAGGGGGGAATCACAGAAGCCAATTAAGGATAAACAAGCCAACATTACGAGTGAAGAGAGAGAGAGAGAGGAAGAGAAGAGAGAGAGGAGAGAGAGGAAAGAGAGAAGAAGAGAGAAGGAAGAAAGGAGAAGAAGGAGAGAAAGAAGAGAGAGAGGAGAAGAGGAGAGGAAGGAGAGAAAGGGTGACAAAAAGGATGAACTCTTTTTAGAGGAGGCGAAGAAGAACGGCAGTAAATACAACAGCAGCAACATTTACTGGATGAGTGGCAGAGAGAGAGAGAGAGAGAGAGAGAGAGAGAGAGAGAGAGAGAGAGAGAGAGAGAGAGAGAGAGAGAGAGAGAGAGAGAGAGAGAGAGAGGAGAGAGGAGAGAGAGAGAAGAGAGAGAGAGAGAGAGAGAGGAGAGATAGGAGGGGAGAGAGAGAGAGAGAGAGAGAGAGAGAGAGAGAGAGAGAGAGAGAGAGAGAGAGAGAGAGAGAAGAGAGAGAGAGAGAGAAAAAAAAACCCACATACACACACATCTCTCGTATATTGTCTCCAACTAATAAAAAAAAAATCGAATCTTTATATCTAAAAATATATATTCCCATAAAATACTTCTAAACATTCACTTTTTGTTACTTTTTTGGGTCAATTATGAAAACTGTAGTAGAGGAAAATTTGCTTATATATATAAAAAAAAAAAACCTGTGAAAAATATATATCTTAGGTTTAGCTGTTCCCATCTTTTCCTTTGACGTATTATAATCCCATTCTAATGCTTTATATAATTCAATTCCCATTCAATTCCTCCCATTTTACGTATTACAATCTATCCTTTAACAAAAAACACCTATACGATACAGTTCTTCTCATCAAACATTTATTCAACATCTTACCTTCATAAACTCTAATCTTCTTAACTTCTTCTGAACTTCAACTACGAGTAAAAGAGTTTCAATTGCTATAAAAAAAAAAAAAAAGAGAAAAACTTATCTTGAGTTTAGTTGTTCCCCTACCAAACGTATTACACTATCTCTATAACAAAAACTATACAATAAAATTAACATCCTACTTCAACTGTGAATCAATAACTTTCAATGCTAAAATGGGGTTCCGTATGTATGGTATTCCTAAAAAATCGTAGACTTCTCCTTACTTACGTTTAGTTCCTCCCATCTCTGACTGATTAAAATCTATCCTTTAATACAAAATATACAAAAAGATTACCTATCCTACTTCAACTCTGAACTATCAATGTTAACCCTTTGAGGCCCAGAACGTAATGTCCATTGTAATTTGGGTACCATTAAACGATTTTTAGTTAATATCAACAATATTTTATAGATATGACCTGTTTAGTATCCTTGTCCACTAGTTCATTTGGTATATTCAGTCACTTTTCGTAATTTTTATGGCTAACAACACACGATTTTTTATAGCAAAGGAAAGCTCTGGGCGTGAAGGGGTTAAAATGAGGTTCTGTACAATGGTCTTCATAAAAAAACTTATAAGTCTCCTTACTCTTACTGTCCTTCTATACTCTTACAACAGCCTCATACTCATACCAGCCTCTGTATGTAGTGTGCATACGCCCTTTGTACATCTATTAAGGAAAACTCCCTAGCGACGCATCTTTTCTAGTCAAGACAGACCTCGAAATATGTGTCTTTGCCGTCTTATAAAACCGCAACATTTCAATTCTGTCACATTATAATTCTGTTATATTTTCACTCATTTGTTTTTCTCATCATAAAGAATAATCACCTTCCTTTTTGTTACAGCTATTGAATTGTGTGTTATATCGCAAAGAAAAACACACACACACACACACCTACACACACACACCCACACACACACCCACACACACAACTATAGCACTAAACCTATCAGTATCTAAGGGAAATTAAAAGAAAATCATATGAATTGAGACACCCACACGTTTAAGGCCGCCGAGTTTAACGTGAAGCCATTGTGTCCAGTAAAAAGGTGGCTTGATTCCAAAAAAAGTCCAGTATCAATCTAACCAGTGTCCACCTGGCAGCCTTTGAGGAGAGTAATTACAACTATAAGTCCAATTGGGGCTTTACCTTTCTGCAATTTTCTTTTTCTCTCTCCTAATTAAGTCCCCTCTATCTATCTATCTATCTATCTATCCATCTATCCATCTATCCATCCATCCATCCATCCATCCATCCATTCATCCATCCATCCATCTATCTATCTATTAATTTATCTATCCATCTCTCCCTTATCAATCTATCCGATTCTACGTTTTTCATAGATTTTCTATACCATCACACCTCACATCCTCCTCTCTCTCCTCTCTTCTCTCTTCATCCTCTCTCCTATCATCATCTCTCTCTTCTGCTCTCTCTCTCTCTCTCTCTTCTCTCTCCTCTCTTCTCTCTCCTCTCTCTCTCTCTCTCTCTCTCTCTCTCTCTCTCTCTCTCCTCTCTCTCTCTCTCCTCGTCTCACCCAATTACTCTCATGCAGTCCACTCTCTCATTCTCTATACCAATAAATGCCACAGCCGACCGATTGATGATCACAGATTCAGATTCCGAGAGCAAGCGTTTCATTTACCGTAATTTCGTTAAGGACTGGCACACACACACACACACACACACACACACACACACCACACACACACACACACACACCACACACCACACACACACCCCACACACACACCAACACACACACACCACACACACCACACACACACATTCACACACACACACACCTATAGCAGTGGTGAAACGAAAAACAATAGAATTCGTTTATACACTGACACTGGAAAACCACTTTCTTTGCTCTGGGGCCAACTACGTTTTATTCAGATTTCGTCTATTTTACTTTTTTATATTTAAAGAAAACTCAATAGTGTGTTTGTGTTTGTTTGTAAATCTATATGTAAACTTCTCCTATCTTTCTCTTTTTCGTCTTTTTCACCAATCTCTCTCTCTCTCTCTCTCTCTCTCTCTCTCTCTCTCTCTCTCTCTCTCTCTCTCTCTCTCTCTCTCTCTCTCTCTCTCTCTCTCTCTCTCTCTCTCTCTCTCTCTCTCTCATCCTTTGTTTCCTCCACTCGTTACTCTTTACTCTCCTCTCCCCTTTCAGTCATTCTCTATCTCTTTCTTTCCTTACTTCCCCTATGTCATATTTCCTCCTCCTCCTCCTCCTCCTCCTCCTCCTCCTCCTCCTCCTCCTCCTCCTCTCCTTCTCCTCCTCCTCTTTCTCTTCCTCTTCCTCTTCCTCTTCCTCCTCCTCCTCCTCCGCCTCCTCCTTTCTAAACTAGGATGAACGTTGCCATGAATAAATGAACGAGAGAAGAATGACAAGAATTTCTAGACTGTCTCTTTATTAATCTAAAATCCTCCTCCTTCCCTCTTCCTCCTCCTCCTCCTCCTCCTCTTCTCCTCCTTCTCCTCCTCCTCCTCCTCCTCCTCTCCTCCTCCTCCTCCTCCTCCTCCTCCTCATCTATCACCTCCTTCTCCTCTAATACCTCTTCCTCCTCCTCTACCACCACCACCACCACCACCACCACCTCCTCCTCCTCCTCCTCCACCTCTTCCTCCTCCTCCTCCTCCTCCTCCTCCTCCTCCTCCTCCTCCTCCTCCTCTACCACCTCCTCCTCCTCCTCTACCACCTCCTCCTCCTCCTCTACCACCTCCTCCTCCTCCTCTCCCTTCTAAAAAGACGATGGCCAAACTTCGTCTCTTTAACCTCCGTTTCATCACGATACATGTCTCTTAAGTGGGTCCTTAGGTGAAGTAATTGAAGGGTTTCGACGCTTATTATGAGATGATCTTAAGGGATGACTTTCTGCTTTATGACTTTATGAGTGGTTGTGACTGACTTCTCTCTCTCTCTGTCTCGTCTCGTCTTTCGCGGTTTCGTCTTTCGCGTTCTCGTTTTTCGCGGTTTCGTCTTTCGCGGTCTTGTTTTTCGCGGTTTTGTCTCTCTCTCTCTCTCTCTCTCTCTCTCTCTCTCTCTCTCTCTCTCTCTCTCTCTCTCTCTCTCTCTCTCTCTCTCTCTCTCTCTCTCTCATTATTTTGGTCTCGTTCCATTCTACCCACACAAATCTCAGCCAAACTATTTTACAACGAGAACGTTTCGTGTATTTT
>JACEEZ010011119.1:312500-342627 GCA_016584305.1 Chionoecetes opilio
TCTTTTCTTCATTTCTCATGGGCTTTTCTTCTATTTCTCCCTGTCTTTTCTTCTATTTCTCATGTCTTTTCTTCTATTTCTCATGTCTTTTCTTCTATTTCTCCATGTCTTTTCTTCTATTTTCTCATGTCTTTTCTTCTATTTCTCATTCTTTACTTTCATTTCTCATGTCTTTTCTTCTATTTCTCATGTCTTTTCTTCTATTTCTCATGTCTTTTCTTCTATTTCTCATGTCTTTTCTTCTATTTCTCATGTCTTTTCTTCTATTTCTCATGTCTTTTCTTCTATTTCTCATGTCTTTTCTTCTATTTCTCATGTCTTTTCTTCTATTTCTCATGTCTTTTCTTCCATTTCTCATGTCTTTTCTTCTATTTCTCATGTCTTTTCTTCTATTTCTCATGTCTTTTCTTCCATTTCTCATGTCTTTTCTTCTATTTCTCATGTCTTTTCTTCTATTTCTCTGTCTTTTCTTCATTTTCTCATGTCTTTTCTTCTATTTCTCATGTCTTTTCTTCTATTTCTCATGTCTTTTTCTTCTATTTCTCATGTCTTTTTTTCTATTTCTTCATTCTTTTCTTCTATTTCTCATGTCTTTTCTTCCCATTTCTCATGTCTTTTCTCCATTTCTCATGTCTTTTCTTCCATTTCTCATGTCTTTTCTTCATTCTCTCTTTTCTTCTATTTCTCATGTCTTTTCTTCTATTTCTCGTCTTTTCTTCTATTTCTCATGTCTTTTCTTCTATTTCTCATGTCTTTTCTTCTATTTCTCATGTCTTTTCTTCTATTTCTCATGTCTTTTCTTCTATTTCTCGTCTTTTCTTCTATTTCTCATGTCTTTTCTTCCATTTCTCATGTCTTTTCTTCCATTTCTCATGTCTTTTCTTCTATTTCTCATGTCTTTTCTTCCATTTCTCATGTCTTTTCTTCTATTTCTCATGTCTTTTCTTCCATTTCTCATGTCTTTTCTTCTATTTCTCATGTCTTTTCTTCTATTTCTCATGTCTTTTCTTCTATTTCTCATGTCTTTTCTTCTATTTCTCATGTCTTTTCTTCCATTTCTCATGTCTTTTCTTCCATTTCTCATGTCTTTTCTTCCATTTCTCATGTCTTTTCTTCCATTTCTCATGTCTTTTCTTCCATTTCTCATGTCTTTTCTTCCATTTTTCATGTCTTTTCTTCCATTTCTCATGTCTTTTCTTCCATTTCTCATCCTCTTTCATATTTTCTTCTGTTTCTATTGCTTGGAGAGAGAAAGGAGGAAGGAAATAAAGAAAATAAAGAGAGGAAGGGAAATAGACATCAAAAAGACACAAAAAACGCGGTATTTTGTTTATTTTTCTTTTATGCCTCGCAGACGTAACAAAAGAGTAACAAAATGCTGCATCAACCCTCCGAAGTATGCGTGAGGGGATGCGTGTTGGAACCCCCTCCTGTAGAGACCCACAAAGCGTTCCCTGTCCCTGAATATACTGAGGTGGTTCTTCAGGGGTACTTGTATAGGGGAAGAAAGAAGGGGGAAGGAGGAAGGGGGAGGAAGAAAGGGGAGTGAGGGATGGATAGGGGGAAGAAGACGAAGATATAAGGTAGAAGAGGAAAATACAGAGGGATAAATAGGGGGGGAAATATATAGGGATAGAAAGGAAGAAGAAACAGTGGATAGAGGAAGAAGACAGAGGAAGATATGAGGAAGAAGGAGAATGGAGGACAGGAAGGAAGAATAGGAGACAGAAGGAAGAATAGGAAGACAGAAGGAAGAATAGGAGGACAGAAGGAAGAATAGGAGGACAGAAGGAAGAATAGGAGGACAGTAGGAAGAATAGGAGGACAGAAGGAAGAATAGGAGGACAGTTGGAGAGGAAAATACAAGACGTGCACAACCTTTTCGCTGTAGGAAACACAACCTTGCAGAGTCGCATACAGTAAATTTGCCTCTAAATGTGTGAATATACGAGTGTGTGAGTGAGAGAGAGAGAGAGAGAGAGAGAGAGAGAGAGAGAGAGAGAGAGAGAGAGAGAGAGAGAGAGAGAGATAACAGCTGGATATCGGCAAGCTCTCTCAGGTTTCACGCTAGCTCAACACTGTCTGGCAAGTCGCCTTTAAGAACAGAGCTGCAGATAGTAAGCGCGAGAGAAATCACCCTTAGTCCACACAATTCATTCCTGATAAGTGCATTATACGCCTTAACCCCTTCACACCCAGATCTTTCCTTTGCTATTAAAAAATCGTACGTTGTCGAGCCATAAAACTACAAAAAGTATCTGAATATACCAAATTTGTTAGTCGGCAAGGATACTAAACAGGTCTTGTCTATAAAATATTTCTTATATTCACTACAAATCGTCTAATGGTACCCAAATTACAATGGAATTACGCTCTGGGTCTCAAGGGGTTAAACATTACCTCTTCAGATTAGCATTAAGACTAAGACTAAAGACGTCGTAATGGATATGAGGAAGCGTAAGTTTAGTGTTATTGTCAATAGAGTATAATAAGACATTAGGCATACTTAAGCAGCTACATAAACACGGTATTTAGCTAAGAATCTATGGAAAGAGGAGCAAGAGAGTCAAATATGATCGTTTTACTATATAAGAAGAGAAAAAAAGTAGCTATAGACAGGGTAGGTACATACACTCTTAGAAAAGAAGGGTAGGAAAAGGGTAGAAAAAGGGTGTTTGTAGTGATGAAATACTGCTACCCTTTTTCTACCCTACAAATATACCCTTTTGCAACCCTAAATATACCCTTTTCCAACCCCAAATATACCCTTTCTCATCCCTCTCGTCTAAAAAGGGTAGATAAAGGGTAGATGAAGGGTATAATCAGCAGCATCTACCCTCCAGCCTGGACATAGGGTTTAAAATGGGTAGTGATGGTGCGATATAACAATTCTACCCTTAATATACCCCTTATTTCTGAGTGTGTAGCGAATAGGTTATAAATAGGTCAATAGTATATAGTAAATAGGTATAATAATAGTAAATAGGTAAAGTATAGAGTTCAATTAACACACATAACAAAGATGAAGGCTAACAAGTAAGTATTTCACTACTGAGATATGAAAACATGGGATAAAAAAAGCATAAAAGCGTGTAGAGCAAATAAACTTAAACGCTTCAGAAAATTTAAGTTAAGACATTTCATTAATTTATATGACAAAAGAGGTCGTAGGAGTATAAAGAAGCGTGGGGTATGTTTTATTATCACTACTTCGGCATAAAAGAGCTCATATTATCATTACTTCGGCATAAAAGAGCTCATATTATCACTACTTCGGCATAAAGGAGCTCATATTATCACTACTTCGGCATAAAAGAGCTCTAATTATCACTACTTCGGCATAAAAGAGCTCATATTATCCCTACTTCGGCATAAAAGAGCTCATATTATCCCTACTTCGGCATAAAAGAGCTCATATTATCACTACTTCGGCATAAAAGAGCTCATATTATCACTACTTCGGCATAAAAGAGCTCATATTATCACTACTTCGGCATAATAGAGCTCATATTACATTATCGCATAAAGTATTATCACTACTTCGGCATAAAAGAGCTCATATTATCACTACTTCGGCATAAAAGAGCTCATATTATCACTACTTCGGCATAAAAGAGCTCATATTATCACTACTTCGGCATAAAAGAGCTCATATTATCACTACTTCGGCATAAAAGAGCTCATATTATCACTCCTTCGGCATAAAAGCTCAATTGACTATCGATAAAAGAGCTCATATTATCACTACCTTCGGCATAAAAGAGCTCATTATCATACTTCGGCATAAAAGAGCTAATATTATTACTTCGGCATAAAAGAGCTCATATTATCACTACTTCGGCATAAAAGAGCTCATATTATCACTACTTCGGCATAAAAGAGCTCATATTATCTCTTCGGCATAAAAGAGCTCATATTATCATTACTTCGGCATAAAAGAGCTCATATTATCACTACTTCGGCATAAAGAGCTAATATATCTTACCGCATAAAGAGCTCTATTATCATTACTTCGGCATAAAAGAGCTCATATTATCATTACTTCGGCATAAAAGAGCTCATATTATCATACTTCGGCATAAAAGAGCTCATATTATCACTACTTCGGCATAAAAGAGCTCATATTATCACTACTTCGGCATAAAAGAGCTAATATTATCACTACTTCGGCATAAAAGAGCTCATATTATCACTACTTCGGCATAAAAGAGCTCATATTATCACTACTTCGGCATAAAAGAGCTCATATTATCACTACTTCGGCATAAAAGAGCTCATATTATCACTACTTCGGCATAAAAGAGCTCATATTATCACTACTTCGGCATAAAAGAGCTCATATTATCACTACTTCGGCATAAAAGAGCTCATATTATCATTACTTCGGCATAAAAGAGCTCATATTATCACTACTTCGGCATAAAAGAGCTCATATTATCATTACTTCGGCATAAAAGAGCTCATATTATCACTACTTCGGCATAAAAGAGCTCATATTATCACTACTTCGGCATAAAAGAGCTCATATTATCACTACTTCGGCATAAAAGAGCTCATATTATCACTACTTCGGCATAAAAGAGCTCATATTATCACTACTTCGGCATAAAAGAGCTCATATTATCACTACTTCGGCATAAAAGAGCTATATTATCACTACTTCGGCATAAAAGAGCTCATATTATCACTCCTTCGGCATAAAAGAGCTCATATTATCACTCTTCGCAGAAAAGAGCTCATATTATCACTACTTCGGTATAAAAGAGCTCATATTATCACTACTTCGGATAATAGAGCTCAATATCACTACTTGGGCATAAAAGAGCTCATATTATCCCTACTTCGGCATAAAAGAGCTCATATTATCACTACTTCGGCATAATAGAGCTCATATTATCACTCCGGCATAAAGAGCTCATATTATCACTACTTCGGCAGAAAAGAGCTCTAATTATCACTCCTTCGGCATAAAAGAGCTCATATTATCACTCCTTCGGCATAAAAGAGCTCATATTATCACTACTTCGGCATAAAAGAGCTCATATTATCACTACTTCGGCATAAAAGAGCTCATATTATCCCTACTTCGGCAGAAAAGAGCTCTAATTATCACTACTTCGGCATAAAAGAGCTCATATTATCACTCCTTCGGCATAAAAGAGCTCTAATTATCACTACTTCGGCATAAAAGAGCTCATATTATCCCTACTTCGGCATAAAAGAGCTCATATTATCACTCCTTCGGCATATAAGAGCTCATATTATCATTACTTCGGCATAAAAGAGCTCATATTATCATTACTTCGGCATAAAAGAGCTCATATTATCACTACTTCGGCATAAAAGAGCTCTAATTATCACTACTTCGGCATAAAAGAGCTCATATTATCCCTACTTCGGCATAAAAGAGCTCATATTATCACTCCTTCGGCATATAAGAGCTCATATTATCACTACTTCGGCAGAAAAGAGCTGAAAGGTGATAAACATGAGGTAAAAGCCAACTCAGCTACTCCCGTGACCTTCAGATTGTTCGTTAAGTGAATACCATCGTTGTGACCTTCATAGAGGTGACCCTGACCCTCTGACCCCTTTGTCTCTGTCCTTAAGGTACAAACTGAAGTGGAAAGGGCGGACAGTTGCTTTCTCGAGTAACTTTCGCGTCTCCTACAGTTATGTCTGTCTCTTCACGGTGTCTTAACTTTCGCGTCTCCTACAGTCATGCTTGTCTCTTCGCGGTGTTTCAACTTTCGCGTCTCTTACAGGCATGCTTGTCTCTTCGCGGTGTTTCAACTTTCGTTTCCTCTACAATCAATCGGACTTTCTTCATCTGGGAGAGTGTAGGGAATCAATGTCGAACCAAGGCGCTACAGGAGCAAAATTCACGAGGGTTGAGATTTCCGATCCGCCAAGATCTGTTTCAAGGATGACACAGGGTTTGTTTTGCCTTTGAATCTACTGAGACGATGTTAACGAGGTAATCTGAAGCCGCCTCGAAAAGAAAGTACCAAGGAGAAAATGAAAGAAACAATGAGAAAATGAAAGAAACAATGAGAAAATGAAACGAGAAAAAAAGAGAGAAATAACGAGAAATAGAAAGAAACATCGAGAAAATAAAAGAAATAAGGAATAAATAAAAGAAATAACGAGAAAAAAAAAGAAATAGAGAAAAAGAAAGAAATAAGAAGAAAAGTAAACAAACATCGCGAGAAAGAAACGAGAAAAATCAAGAAATAACAAAAAAATAAAATAAACGACGAGAAAATGAAAGAAACGAGAAAAAGATAGAAATATCGAGAAAAAGACATTATTCTCGTTCCCTTTAAGAAGAAAGTAGCGGGAAGCAGACTTAGCAGAGTACAAAGAGACTAAAGGGAGTTGTTAACGCTTCTCCAACTGTGCTTCTCAACGCCATACTCTTCCAAAAGCCTGACATATTAACCCCTTCACGCCCAGATCTTTCCTTTGCTATAAAAAAATCGTCTGTTGTTAGCTATAAGATTACGAAAAGTAACTAAATATACCAAACTAGTTAGTCGACAAGGACACTAAACAGGTCATAGCTATAAAATATTGCTTATAGTCACTAAAAATCGTCTAATGGTACCCAAATTACAATGGAAATTACGTTCTGGGCCTCAAGGGGTTAATCATAAAACAAAATATAATCACAGAAAAATTGTATATAACGGAAACATAAGTAAAAAAAACATGCATATAAAAATTCCTAAATCTTTTCTTTAGATCAAACTTTTGAATATAGAAACTTGTGCTGGATTCCTCTGTCTTTGCTTCACACGTTACAGGAAAACTTACTAATGAGTTATGATAGGGAAACATATCTTACTAATGACGTTTCCTTCATAACTATAGCGCTACATTTTCCTGTCTTGTTCAGATTTGCATCATTTAAAAACGCAAAACTATTCCCCTAATGACAAATGTTTGAACCAAAGCTTCCAATCGACTTGATTTTTTTCTGTCTTTCATATTTTTCTTTATTATTTCGTGACCTTTAACATTATTATTTTTCTTAAAGTAGTAAAATAGTCTTTGATTTAGAACCGAATCTCACTTTTTTTTTTCCCATTCAAGCCTTATTTGCTACTCTCTCTCTCTCTCTCTCTCTCTCTCTCTCTCTCTCTCTCTCTCTCTCTCTCTCTCTCTCTCTCTCTCTCTCTCTCTCTCTCTCTCGACTGGATTTGTAAAGGGGCGATGAGAAAGAAAATCTGAGGCAACGAAGTGATTTCATCCCCTTATAAAAAGACACATCTATCACCAAAGCTATATTCTACACCACTCTTATCACCTCTCAAACTACAAAACCTACACTAGGGATACAGTAAATACGATAAAAACATAAAGCAAATAATTTCATCCCTATTAGAAAGACAAATCTCATATCGTAACCATTGTCTACACCTTATTAAGCTATTTAACTTCTTATTAAGTGTATTATTTACAATTGTCACATATATAACATCTCAAACTACTAAACCTACGCAACAGAGACACTTAAAAACAACAAATACAGTAAAATCAGACACTTAACTAAGACTGACGCTTTAACATACTCCTACAGCCATTCATTCATCCTTAAAGCTCACGGTACATAGTACATAGGGGAGGGGAGGAAGGTTGCTCTCACCCACCTTCTGTCCATCTGTTATTTTCCCTTGGACAGAGAGATTGAGAGAGAAAGAGCGAGGGAGAGGAAGATGCATAAACAAGGTGGAGGAATAGGTTGCTCTCACCCATCTTCAATCTATCTGTTACCTTTCCTTGGACAGAGGGTGGGAGAAAGGTAGATGGACCAGGGGGGGAGGTTGCTCTCACCCACCGTTTGTCTATCTGTTTTTCCTTCCTTGAGAGAGAGAGAGAGAGAGAGAGAGAGGAGAAGAGAGAGAGAAGAGAGAGAGAGAGGAGAGAGAGAGAGAGAGAGAGAGAGAGAGAGAGAGAGAGAGAGAGAAGAGAGAGAGAGAGAGAGAGATGGACAAGGGAGAGAGGGGAATTGCTCTCACCCACAGTTTGTCTATCTGTTTCCTTCCCTTGGACAGAGAGAGAGAGAGAGAGAGAGAGAGAGAGAGAGAGAGAGAGAGAGAGGAGAGAGAGAGAGAGAGAGAGAGAGAGAGAGAGGAGAGAGAGAGAGAGAAAAGAGAGAGAGAGAGAGAGAGAGAGAGATGGACAAGGGAGAGGGGGGAATTGCTCTCACCCACCTTCTGCCTATTTGTCTCCTTCCCTTGGACAAAGAGAGAGAGAGAGAGAGAGAGAGAGAGAGAGAGAGAGAGAGAGAGAGAGAGAGAGAGAGAGAGAGAGAGAGAGAGAGAGAGAGAGAGATGGACAAGGGGGAGGAATAGGTTGCTCACCCACCACCGTTTGTCAATCAGTTACCATCACTTGGACAGAGAGAGAGATCAACCAGAGGGAAAGAAAAGGAAGGTTTGCCAGTGATCTCAGGGTGGCAGTCGATCAATGTTTCAGTACAAACCGTCCCTTCAAAGTCCCGCCTCATGAGTGCCGAGATACCATTCAGTAGCGAAGACTTTGAGGATTCTACCCTAATAAAAGACTTCGATTCCAGGCGTTTTAGTGTTGTTTTATGGATAAGGTTTTTAGTGATAGCATTATGAGGATTATTTAGTGGTGTTTTTTGTGTTTTGTGGAGAGAGAGAGAGAGAGAGAGAGAGAGGAGAGAGAGAGAGAGAGGAGAGAGGAGAGAGAGAGAGAGAAGAGGAGAGAGAGAGAGAGAGAGAGAGAGAAGAGCGAGAGAGAGAGAGAGAGAGAGAGAGAGAGAGAGAGAGAGAGAGAGAGAGAGAGAGAGAGAGAGAGGAGAGAGAGAGAGAGAGAGAGAGAGAGAGAGTAGAGAGAGATTCTAAATCAAAGACTATTACTTCTTTAGGAAAAAAATAATGTTGAATGTTATGAAACAATAGAAATAAAATGCTTGCAAATAAAAAAAAAAACGTGTGTGGATCGCTATTTCAAAGACTTTATTTAGTTCCTTGAAAAAAAAAAATGAAAAAAAATCAATGCTACAGGTCAAAAAATTAATAAATAAATAAATAATAATAATCAAAACTACCTTCATCAAACACACACACAGGCGTTCAGAGTTTGCCAATCTGGAATATCTTTACACACCCTTAGTTAGTAGCCCAGCATCTTTATACAAGGGACGATGCCAGGCGAGGGAAGGGGAGAGCAAGGGGGGAGCAAGCCTTCACCAGACACTGCCGCAGAGGGGAGGAGCAAGGCACGCTGTGATTGGCTGGGAGGCTGCGGCAAGAGTAACAGCGGGAGCCAATCAGAGCGCAGGAGGGTCGTGACGTCACAGCCTCAACGGGACCCTCAATACTTCTTTGTTTATGTAGTTGCAGAGAGAGAGAGAGAGAGAGAGAGAGAGAGAGAGAGAGAGAGAGAGAGAGAGAGAGAGAGAGAGAGAGAGAGAGAGAGAGAGAGAGAGAGAGAGAGAGAGAGAGAAGAGAGAGAGAGAGAGAAAGATTCACGCGAAAATTTGAAAAAAAAGAAAATTTGATCTAATAAAAATAAAATTGAAAACGAGATAAAAAAAAGCGTATTTAAGTGACCAGAAATATAAGAATAAGTAAATCATTATACATAGGTAGTAGTATAGTAGTAGTAGTGTAGTAGTGGAGAGTAGTGGTAGAGTAGTATAGTAGTGAGTAGTAGTAGTAGTAGTAGTAGTAGAGTAGTAGTAGCAGGTGAGTAGTAGTAGTCAGCAGGTAGAGTAGTAGTACGTCAGTAGTAAGTAGTACTAGTAGTATTAGTATATGTAGTAGTAGTAGTAGTAGTAGTAGTAGAAGAGGAGAGAGAGAGAGAGAGAGAGAGAGAGGAGAGAGAGAGAGAGAGAGAGAGAGAGAGAGAGAGAGAGAGAGAGAGAGAGAGAGAGAGAGAGAGAGAGAGAGAGAGAGAGAGTTTTACGTCAACACTTCATCTTTACCAAAGTAAGCTGTTCCTCACGTATCTTTAAGGCTAAATAAATCCGTAGAGTGAATAGGTAAATGAGTACATCTATTTAACCTCTCCTTCAACCCACCAGTCTACTTGTTAATGTATAGGGACTGCCCACTAGCAGGCTTTAGGATTTTGTCTGCATTTTTTTTTGCCTTTAGTCTCAAAAAACGTAAAAAAAAAAGAAATGAAAATCTACCTAGCTACACAGAGAGAGCAACAAAAAAAATATATACACTGGCAATAATAATAATAATAATAATAATAATAATAATAATAATAATAATAATATTAATAATAATAATAATAATATAAAACCCAGAAATAGTAGTAATAATAATAATAAGTAAATGATGATGATGATAATGAGAGAGAGAGAGAGAGAGAGAGAGAGAGAGAGAGAGAGAGAGAGAGAGAGAGAGAGAGAGAGAGAGAGAGAGAGAGAGAGAGAGAGAGAGAGAGAGAGAGAGAGAGAGAGAGAGAGATATAAGGAGCCCAGAGCATTTATTCATGTGAACGGCGGCAAAAGGTTTGACATCATGAATATCAAGATCGACCCTCAGACATTAAAGATCAGCCTTGCTGCCGGCGCGCAGCCAGGGCTTTAACCCTTAATTACCCCAAATAGAAGTGTTAAAAATTACATTTATTCATGTAAAAACGGCAAGGCTGGAAATGGTCTCAAATTGTTCCCAAGAGTCCCCTGTACACTAAATGCACAACGACAGCAATTTTGGGTGTGGCGTTGCCCCCGACAGCAACCTCCCCCATCCCCTTTAGAAAATAGCAAACCCCCCATCCATTAGAAAATAGGACAGAAAATAGCTCTTTCATCACCACCACCACCACAACCACCACCACCATCACCATCATCACCAACCCCACCCCCACCCCCACCACCACTCCCACCCCTACCACCCCCCACCACCACCACCACCACCATCATCACCCCCCTACCCCCCCCCCACCACCCACCACCACACCACAAAAAAGACAGGACAAGACAGAACGCACCACACGAAAGCACATAAGGTACACCATACATAGACACACACACACACCAACACACACACACACACACACACACACACACACACACCATACACACACACTACACTACACTAAACCATCACAATACTATCAACTCATCATACATAATTATTCATAACACTTTTATATCCCCCCTAACCACACACACACACACCACACACACACACACACACACACACACACACACACAGTACACAAACAACACAGTACTTTTCTCTACAAGTATAGTGTACATTGTAGATGCTCCATTATACTAATTAGTCCATTATGATTTAGAAAACCTCTTATTCGCTATTATAAACGCATTATTTATAAATATTTTTTGGCAGTGTATATTCAACGCACGCACACACACACACACACACACACACACACACACACACACACACACACACACACACACACACACACGTTATATTTCCTTTCTCCCTTTCCTTCCCACACATCTAAATATCTCAATACAATTATCTATCTATCTATCTAGTTCTCTGTCTTTCACTATCTATGTGTTTGTTTATTCTATATATTTGGGTTAATAATTATCTGTCTACCTTTTCATCTCTATGTCTACCTGAATAAATATCTATCTGTCTATCAATACAAATCTACTCCTAATATCTATCTATTTGTTTATCTAGCTAGTTAATTCCTCGTCTATTTATATGTCTATTGAGTCAAGAGTGTGGCTGAGAGGTCGCTATATAGATACACACACGCCTCTCGCCTCTTAGGTCCGTCAGGGTGGCAAGGTTGGTAGAGACGTGAGCTCGCAATGTGCAGCGTCCCTGTGCATTCGGTCAGCGGTTCGAGTCCGCCTAGTTCGTGCTGACGTGGCGGCGCTTTGTACAGTCAATAAACTTGTAGTTGGTACTTACAAAGTGTCTAGATAGGATGAAAATCTTATCTTATCTTATCTCGCCTCTTAGCCTCTCAAAGAACCGTTTCTTTTTAATCAGAAGCACCCATCTATCGCCTCCTTATAAGTCACCTACCAGTACCCTCGCGTGTTTACTCCCTATAAGCGATGCGTAAAGGGTGTTTGCTCTGCCCTTAAGTTATGGTAATGGTAATGGTTATGATGGTAGTAATGATGTGTACTGTATAGGTTAAGTGATGCAATTATCCTCTTCATCAATATAGATGGCTTTGCATTCTTGTAAGTGTGTGTGTGTAGCGATAAACCCAGAGTTGCTACATCCTTGAGTTATTAGTGGGGTTATTTTACGTAATGATAAATGGTTAAGTTAAGGGAAGGAAAAAAGGGAAGAATAAAAGCCCATTGAATGTTAATCCCCATACAGTATATAGAATGAGACAAAAAAAAGGTCATTTAGTTTTGAAGTGCCTTGACTTTTCTCTCTTGAAGAAATTTAGGTCGTATGAAGGTGCATGAAGAAATTTACGTCATAGGAAGGTAGGGAGGAAGAAATTGAAGTCGTAGGAAGGTAGGGATGAAGAAATTTAAGTCGTAAGAAGGTAGGGAGGAAGAAATTTAAGTCGTAGGAAGGTAGGGATGAAGAAATTTAAGTCGTAGGAAGGGGCATGAGGAAATTTAAGTCGTAGGAAGGTAGGGATGAAGAAATTTAAGTCGTACGAAGGTAGGGAGGAAGAAATTTAAGTCGTACGAAGGTGCATGAAGAAATTTAAGTCGTAGAAAGGTGCATGAAGAAATTTAAGTCGTAGGAAGGTAGGGAGGAAGAAATTTAAGTCGTAGGAAGGTAGGGAGGAAGAAATTTAAGTCGTAGGAAGGTAGGGAGGAAGAAATTTAAGTCGTAGGAAGGTAGGGATGAAGAAATTTAAGTCGTAGGAAGGTAGATGAAGAAATTTAAGTCGTAGGAAGGTAGGGAGGAAGAAATTTAAGTCGTAGGAAGGTAGGGATGAAGAAATTCAAGTCGTAGGAAGGTAGGGATGAAGAAATTTAAGTCGTAGGAAGGTAGGGATGAAGAAATTTAAGTCGTAGGAAGGTAGGGATGAAGAAATTTAAGTCGTAGGAAGGTAGGGATGAAGAAATTTAAGTCGTAGGAAGGAAGAAATTTAAGTCGTAGGAAGGTAGGGAGGAAGAAATTTAAGTCGTAGGAAGGTGGATGAAGAAATTTAAGTCGTAGGAAGGTAGGGATGAAGAAATTCAAGTCGTAGGAAGGTAGGGATGAAGAAATTTAAGTCGTAGGAAGGTAGGGATGAAGAAATTTAAGTCGTAGGAAGGTAGGGATGAAGAAATTTAAGTCGTAGGAAGGTAGGGATGAAGAAATTTAAGTCGTAGGAAGGTAGGGAGGAAGAAATTTAAGTCGTAGGAAGGTAGGGAGGAAGAAATTTAAGTCGTAGGAAGGTAGGGATGAAGAAATTTAAGTCGTAGGAAGGTAGGGACGAAGAAATTTAAGTCGTAAGAAGATACATGAAGAAATTTAAGTCGTAAGAAGGTAGGGAGGAAGAAATTTAAGTCGTCAGGAAGGTAGGGAGGAAGAAATTTAAGTCGTAGGAAGGTAGGGAGGAAGAAATTTAAGTCGTAGGAAGGTAGATGAAGGAAGCTTTTGAAAGACATAAGGAATATAAAAGATCTAGAAATAGTATATGAATAACATTAAGACAAAAAGTAAGAAAAATGGAAAGAATTAATTGAAGAAAGAGAACGAAGATATATGAAAACATTTGGAATAAAAGAAAATATGATCTGAGTTAAGCATAATTACATTAATTCATATCATAAACACGATTACAATATGAATGGACATTAAACTTTTCCTCAACACTGCCGCGGAGGGTGACATTTGCCTGAACGAATATATATGAAACTGTTGATGCCTTATGAACATTAATGAAGATTTAACATAATTATCTAGGTCGAATTAACTGGACAAAACAAATTATCACCCAAAGTTTTCTGCACTTGATTAGCAATTTAACTCTGAAAATTGAGTTATTACAAACACGTGCAGGATATAAACCATAGGTAATATGTCATCATTATAACTTTACTACGAGACATGCATTCCTAATTGAGACATATATGAAGTCTGTTAAAAAAATGTGGCATGTAGAATAACAATAATGATATAATGTTGATGCTATTAAGGTGCATATTGAGACATAAAAAAATGTGTTAAGAAATTGGTGGACAAATAAAACTGATACCGTAACCCTTTCACGCCCAGATCTTTCCTTCGCTATAAAAAATCGTCTGTTGTCAGCCATAAAATTACGAAAAGTAACTTAATATACCAAATAAGCTAGTGGACAAGGATACTAAACAGGTCATATCTATAAATTATTGCTTATATTAATTAAAATCGTCTAATGGTATCCAAATTACAATGGAAATTACGTTCTGGGTCTCAAGGGGTAAAGTTGCACAATAGCCACTGGTTAGATTCGAACCTACGTAAGTCGACTGTGCCAACCTAGCTTTTCCCAGGGACAGTTATTATTTATCATTATACTATTAAGCACATTATTATCAAGTATAGTAAGTATTTAGTATGTTAAGTATATTATTATTATTATTAACTATATTAAGTATTATTATTACGTATATTAAGCATTATTATTAAGTATATTAAGTACTATTATTATACAGTATAGTTTATTATTACACTATTTACTATGTACAGTACTATTTACCTATTATGTGACAGTATTAATTATTTAGACATTATTTAACAGTAACTATTTATTGACTAGATACGTAATAGGGGATCTGAACCAAATATTTACATGCTAATCACTTATCCTGGATTTGAACCTATGGTGTTAAGAAGCAGTGTTGAAAATGGGTGTTTCTCGTCATAGCAAAGACTAATTTAATCTAAATATTACTTATTAATTGTCGGTTTAATAGGTTTTTAATAGGTGGTTAGTTCTTAACCCCTTGAGGCCCAGAACGTAATTTCCATTGTAATTTGGGTACCATTAGACGATTTTTAGTGAATATAAGCAATATTTTATAAATAAGTTTAGTATCCTTGTCCACTAACTCATTTGGTATATTCAGTTAGTTTTCGTAATTTTATGGCTAACAACAGACGATTTTTTATAGCAACGGAAAAATCTGGGCGTGAAGATGTTAATAGGTTCATTATGCTTAGTTCTTTAACAGGTAATATTAGTTTTTTTTAGGTAACACTTAGTTTTTTATAGGTAATAGTTAGTTTCTTATAGGTAATGCTTAGTTCTTTAATAGGTGATAGTACTTCTTATCCCTATCAGCGGTATTTCCTCGCCATTCCATTGCCAATATAATAACCTATTTTACCTATTAATTACCTATCTTACCTTACATTACCTATCAATTGTCGGTTTTAATAGGTTACGACATTTTATTCTTATACTTATATCAGTGGTATTTCTGTTATTATTTTAAGCTGTTCTTGTGAATAGCAGTTCTATCTTTCTGAATATATATATTACCTATTAATTGTGGTTTTGAACTCTTCATTAATAGGTAACGACATGGAATTCTTATACCTATCAGCGGTATTTCTGTTATTATTTTAAGTTGTTCTTGCAATGTAAATAAAAGTTCTATCTCTCTGAATCAATACAATATTATTACGTAACAATTGTGGTTTTAATGAATACGTAACGACATGGAATTATTATACCTATCAACGTTATTTCAGTTATTATCTTGTTTTTCTTGTAACGTGAATCAAAGTTCTATCTATCTGAATCTATATACTACCTATTCATTGTGGTTTTGATAAATAGGTAACGACATGGAATTCGTATTGAAACTTATACCTATCAGCGGTATTTCTGTTATTATTTTAAGTTGTTCTTGCAATGTAAATAAAAGTTCTATCTATCTGAATCAATACAATATTATTACGTAACAATTGTGGTTTTAATGAATACGTAACGACACGGAATTATTATACCTATCAACGTTATTTTAGTTATTATCTTGTTGTTCTTGTAATGTGAATCAAAGTTCTATCTATCTGAATCTATATACTACCTATTCATTGTGGTTTTGATAAATAGGTAACGACATGGAATTCTTATACCTATCAGCGGTATTTCTGTTATCATTTTAAGCTGTTTTTGTGAATAACAGTTCTATCTTTCTGAATATATATATTACCTATTAATTGTGGTTTTGAACTTTTGATAAATAGGTAACGACATGGCATTCTTATACCTATCAGCGGTATTTCTGTTATCATTTTAAGCTGTTTTTGAAATGTAAATAAAAGTTCTATCTATCTGAATCAATACAATATTATTACGTAACAATTGTGGTTTTGATAAATACGTAACGACACGGAATTATTATACCTATCAACGTTATTTTAGTTATTTATCTTGTTTTTCTTGTAATGTGAATCAAAGTTCTATCTATCTGAATCTATATACTACCTATTCATTGTGGTTTTGATAAATAGGTAACGACATGGCATTCTTATACCTATCAGCGGTATTTCTGTTATCATTTTAAGCAGTTTTTGTGAATAGCAGTTCTATCTTTCTGAATATATATATTACCTATTAATTGTGGTTTTGAACTTTTGATAAATAGGTAACGACATGGCATTCGTATACCTATCAGCGGTATTTCTATTATCATTTTAAGCTGTTTTTGTGAATAGCAGTTCTATCTTTCTGAATATATATATTACCTATTAATTGTGGTTTTGAACTTTTGATAAATAGGTAACGACATGGCATTCTTATTCCTATCAACGTTATTTCTGTTATCATTTTAAGCTGTTTTTGAAATGTGAAAGCAAGTAAAAATTATATAACTAAAAACAAGATAATAGTAAGTGATGGAAGAAACTTTAAGTCTTATGATGAAAAACATTATTATTTTTCTTCTTCCAGACGAGAAATTATGAATCCAAGTTTGCTCGGGACGCACCACCGCATGGACTAATTAAGGTCATTTCACGCTTGTTTTTTTTTTCTTACCTTACTAAATTGCAAAGTTTACCAGACCAAGCTTGTCTTTATGAACTTTCAGGCATTATTTTTTTTTTTCTTTGCAATTGCTACACTGTATACCCAAGAGATGTGACACAATGCACTGGGACGGTATTCACGACTGGGCTGGTATTTACGACTGGGCTGGTATTTACGACTGGGCTGGTATTTCACGACTGGGCTGGTATTCACGACTGGGCTGGTATTCACGACTGGGCTGGTATTCACGACTGGGCTGGTATTCACGACTGGGCTGGTATTCACGACTGGGCTGGTATTTACGACTCGGCTGGTATTCACGACTGGGCTGGTATTCACGACTGGGCTGGTATTTACGACTGGGCTGGTATTCACGACTGGGCTGGTATTTACGACTGGGCTGGTATTCACGACTGGGCTGGTATTTACGACTGGGCTGGTATTCACGACTGGGCTGGTATTTACGACTGGGCTGGTATTCACGACTGGGCTGGTATTTACGACTGGGCTGGTGGTATTCACGACTGGGCTGGTATTCACGACTGGTCTGGTATTCACGACAGGGCTGGTATTCACGACTGGGCTGGTATTTACGACTGGGCTGGTATTCACGACTGGGCTGGTATTCACGACTGGTCTGGTATTCACGACTGGGCTGGTATTCACGACTGGGCTGGTATTCACGACTGGGCTGGTATTCACGACTGGGCTGGTATTCACGAAGGAAATAGGAAGGGCTGAGAAAGTATCATAGGCAAGAGGAGATGTAACGACCCGAGAAAGTATCATAAGCAACAGCAGGCGAGGAGAAAGATAAAGGGGCGACGAGAAGGCAGTGAAGATAAAGGTATTACTTTTTTTTCTTTGCAATTGCTACACTGTATACACAAGAGATGTGACACAATGCACTGGGACGGTATTCACGAAGGAAATATGAACTGGGCTGGTATTCACGACGGAGATATGAAGGGCTGAGAAAGTATCATAAGCAACAACAAGAGAGAAAAGATGAAGGGGCGAGGAGAAGGCAATGAAGATAAAGGTAAAGATGAGGGCATAGGCTAAGCTACGCGTGGCCTCGGTGCTCATCTCCGTCGCATTAACCCTTGAAGATAGATCGTTAGAAAAAAAGTCATGTTGGGTTCTTATCATAAAGAATAAAGAACATAAGGAAGCTACAAGAGGCCGGGAGAACGACACGAGTAAGTTCCTGATGAAATGTACGAAGAAATAAGATAACTAGAAGAAATAAACAAAATAGAAATAATAATACCTTAATAATAATAAAATGTACAAAGTAATAAAAAAAAAAGGGTAGTTTAGGACATATTTTTGGATACTCAAGGTTGGCGTCTTTCACCAAGCAAAAAAATATCACAAAAGAGGCTAAAAATCACTAACATAATCATACGTTTGGCTTATCAAAAAAAAAAAATGCTAGATGCCAGACCCCAAAAAGCTACGATGCTGGAAATTTAAATATACGCAAGTAAAATTTATAGCAAAAGCAGTAGTCATATTATATAGTCTTAACTCGAAGATTATCCAGTGTCTGTAAATAGTGTTGATATTGTTATAGTGACTGCAATTCACACGCTTAACTGAGAGGCAAAACTTTTAGAAATATGTGCTATGAACTGTTTATCTCGCCTCTACACTCTAAGAAAAAAAGGGTAGGAAAAGGGTAGAAAAAGGGTGTTTATAGTGATGAAATACTGCTACCCTTACAAATATACCCTTTTGCAACCCTAAATATACCCTTTTCAAACCCCAAATGTACCCTTTCTCAACCCTCTCGTCTAAAAAGGGTAGATAAAGGGTAGATGAAGGGTATAATCAGCAGCATCTACCCTCCAGCCTGGACATAGGGTATAAAAAGGGTAGTGATGGTGCGATGTAACAATTCTACCCTTAATATACCCCCCATTTCTGAGAGTGTACCGCAGCTATATTAGTACTGCCAATACCGCGAACATCTACACTCTCAGAAATAAGGGGTACATTAAGGGTCGAATTATTACATCGCACCATCACTACCCTTTTTAAACCCTATGTCCAGGCTGGAGGGTAAATGCTGCCGATTATACCCTTCATCTACCCTTTATCTACCCTTTTTAGACGAGAGGGTTGCAAAAGGGTATATTTGCGTCGATCCGAAAGGGTATATTTGTAAGGGTAGAAAAAGGGTAGCAGTATTTCATCACTACAAATACCTTTTTTCTACCCTTTTCCTACCCTTTTTTTCTAAGAGTGTATTGACATGCTTAGCTACACAACCTTTGCCTGGACCATATATATATAGACAACATATGTCTATCTTAATTTTATGGTTTGTGTATTGTTCGTGTAACGTGAGAGAATTGATGTGTTATTGTGTGTGGGCTTTACAAGACCTAGACCTCTGAGCTACGTGTTGGAATAGACTAGTATACTATAATGAACTAAGTGACAGATTGCCTCCATATTCCTTACTAAAAGTGCTCAAATAGGGTTGACTGCCCACACTAACGCCCACGACAATGGTAAAAGGTGGGATGTGAATACTGATACCTTGGGTGAAGCTAAATAAATCACCATGACTTCGAACTGACAAGTAAAATAGCACGGATTCACAAGGAATTATTTTAATGTCAAATCTGTCGTTCAGTTCTCAGAATGATTTAAAAAGAAAAATATAAAAGGAATTCAGAGGGAGAGAAAATCTAGTGAGAAAACTTGACTAGAAAATTCTTAATGTCAGGAATGATTAAATTTGCAAAGGGGTTTTACATTCTCTCTCTCTCTCTCTCTCTCTCTCTCTCTCTCTCTCTCTCTCTCTCTCTCTCTCTCTCTCTCTCTCTCTCTCTCATTAGCTGTGTGAATCTTTATTTGAAAAAGAAGAAAGTGTCATTTTTTGTTTATCATAAATATTTGGTGCCTCCACGCAACTATTATTTTCCTCTCTCTCTCTCTCTCTCTCTCTCTCTCTCTCTCTCTCTCTCTCTCTCTCTCTCTCTCTCTCTCTCTCTCTCTCTCTCTCTCTCTCTCTCTCTCTCTCTCTCTCTCTCTCTCTCTCTCTCTCTCTCTCATTTGAGTAACTACATCAGAGAGTGTCGGACCTACTTTATAAACACATGGATTGAGTGGTTTCCTATTGTGATTTCCTATTTCCATGCGATCGTGTCAGACTCAATTTTTTTACGGCCGTTTGTTTCCACTCTGCCTCGTAATCACTTCTCGTATTGACTTAGTGCTGCATGAAGTGAATTAAGTGGATTACGGAATAGTAGTGGAATAAGTAGTAGTAAGGAATAAGTGGTAGTAAGGAATTAGTGGAGTTATGTGGATGGCAGAGCTAAGTCCAGTCTGGCCATTATCATATCGAAAACCCATTGCCTAGTTAGGGGTTATTTTGAAGAGTATAAGAGTGATTTATGCGTTTGTTGACCCCTTAAAGACGAGTGTTAATAAAATAGAATAAAAAAAAACTAAGCATTACAACGGAAAAAAGACCAGATATTGAACCTTCCAAAAGCTAACGGAGGACCCCCAGAAATTCAACAGAAATTAAAACGGAAAATGGAAAAGAAAAGCTGAAATTCAACATCAATTAAAACGGAAAACAGAAAAAAACTAGATATTCAACAGAAACTAAAATGGAAAAAAGAACAGAAATTCAACCCCACAAAAGGTAACGTTAACAAAAACAGAAATTCAATAGAAATTAAAACGGTAAACAGAAAACCCCCAGAAATTCAACAGAAACTAAGATGGAAAAAAGACCAGAAATTAAACCTCCAAAAGCTAACGGAATTCCCCCATAAAATCAACAGAAATTAAAACGGAAAACGGAACAAACCTAGAAATTCAACAGAAACTAAAATTGAAAACCTCCAGAAATTGAGCTCCCAAAATCTAACAAACCCCCCCACCAGAAAATCAACAGAAATTTATACTGCAAACAGAAAAAAAACAGAAATTCAACAGAAATTGAAGCTCAAAATGCCCAGAAATTAAACCCCCAAAAGCTAGTGTTGAAAAATTTAAGACAAATTATGTGATTGTAACTAAGAGAGACTTGCAGCTGAAGAGTTTTAATTTGCAATAAGATAAATTCACATGAGGGATATAATGGAAGGTTTCAATGGGTCAATGGTAGTTAATGGAAGGCAATTAGCACACTCAGGTATCGCTTCCCCTTCACGAAATGACTCGAAATGAGGGTGATAAAGGTAGAAAAATCGGAAAGTCATCATCGTTTTGGTAATAGCGACAGGGGGCGACAGGGGGCGACAGGGGGCGACAGGGGGCGTGACAGTCTGAGTGCCACCTGTCGTTTAAGCCCCCCCTTTACTGGTATCGTGTAGAAGGGGCGGCATGTCATGGGGGGCGTGACAGTCTGAGAGCTTAAGTGTCATTCTACTGTCGTTTTGGCAATAGCGACAGGGGGGCGTGACAACCGGAGTGCTTCAGTGTCGTTTCAACACCCATTCCCCCCCCTCCTTGCGTGTAGAGGGGGCAGTGATCCCCTTCCTATAGCATCCCCCATTCCCTTTTTCTTTCTATTATATTTTTCTATTATTCCCATTTACCAGTCCTCTTTCTTCTGCATTATCTTCTATTACTCCTATATTATTATTTTCTTCTTATATCTTCTTATATTCTTTCATTATATTCTATTTTACTTCCTATATTCTATTACTTCTTATATTCTATTACTTCCTATATATTATTTCTTCTTATATTCTTTTCTTCCTATATCTTCTATATTATTACTTCTTTTATTTATATTTATATTTATATTTATTGCAGCCAACCAAAACATAAGACGAGATATTTATTTTCTACCTCATAAGGGACTGGTCTGGTCTCTCTCTCTCTCTCTCTCTCTCTCTCTCTCTCTCTCTCCTCCTCTCCTCTCCTCTCTCTCTCCTTCTCTCCCCTGTGTGTGTGTGTGTGTGTGTGGGTGGTGGGTGGGTGGGTGGGTGGGTGGGTGGGTGGGTGGTGTGGGTGGGTGGGTGGGGTGGGTGGTGGGTGGGTGGGTGGGTGGGTGGGTGGGTGGGTGGGTGGGTGGGTGGGTGGGTGGGTGTGGGTGGGGTTGGGTTGGGTGGGTGGGTGGGGTGGTGGGTGGGGGGGGGGGGTGAGGGGGGTGGAGTGGGTGGGTGTGTGTGTGTTTGAAAAGGTTCTATTTATGCATGTGTATCGTATCAATATGTATAGTTTTTTTCTTCTTTTTCCTCAATGAATCGATTCCTCCATTCCTCCTTAATTACTTCTTTCTTCCTTCTCTCCTTTCTCTTCTTTTCTTTCCTTTCCTTTCTACATTCCCTTCCTTCCTTCCTACCCTTTCTTTTTTCCTTTCTACTTTTTCCCTTCCTCCCTTTCTATCCCTTACTTCTCCTTCCTACAACAGCCAACACAACACACAGCGAGCTATATTTTGTCTAACTCCTAAGGGACAGGGCAAAACAACACAAGGAGATTTATAGATGTGGTTTTTTTTTTACAATTCTCCACGAAGTTTTTTTGTTTTTTTTTACCTCATAAGGGACTGATCGAGGGCAAAAAAAAAGGTCTGTTGTAGATGTATTGTTTTCGTCTCTTGTTCATGTAGTAGTTCTGAATTTGTAGATGAGACTTTGTAAGTTTTGTAGCATTTGTGATGGTTAGTTGAATCCTTGATCTGCGCTCTTTAGGTTCGGAGTAGATAGATATAGATAGATTTATAGATAGATAGATAGTTAGATATAGATAGATAGATAGATTTATAGATAGATAGATAGATAGATAGATAGATAGATAGATAGATAGATAGATAAAATAATAGATAGATAGATGATAGATAGATAGATAATAGATGATAGATATAGATTTATACATATGCTACGATAGATAATAGATTTTGTTATAGATTTATTTATAGATAAGGATAGAGAGAGGAGAGAGGAAGAGAGAAGAGAGAGAGAGAGAGCGAGAGAGAGAGAGAGAGGAGAGAGAGTAGATGAGATGAGAGAGAGAAGAGTAGACGGATGAGAGTTGAGAAGAGAGAGAGAGAGAGAGAGAGAGAAAAGAGAGAAGAGAGAGAGGCAGAGGAGAGAGAGAGAAGAAGAAGACAGACAGACAGAAGACAGACAGACAGACGACAGACAGACAGACAGACAGACAGACAGACAGACGAAGACAGACAGACAGACAGACAGACAGACAGAAGACAGACAGTACAGACAGAGACGACAGACAGACAGACACGACAGAAGAAGACAGACAGACAGACAGACAGACAGACAGACAGACAGAACAGACAGAAGAGAGAGAGAGAGTAGAGAAGAGAGATAGAAGAAGATGAGAGAGAGAGAGATAGAGAGAGAGATAGATAGAGATAGATAGAGAGATGAAGAGATAGATAGATAGTGATAGATAGATAGATAGATAGATAGATAGATAGATAGATAGATAGATAGATAGATAGATAGATAATAGATAGATAGATAGTAGCTAGATAGATAGAGAGAGATAATGTGTATTGAGCGTGTTTATGTTTCTGTCTTGGTGGTAATGGCTATTTTTCTTTCTTGTTTAAATTTATTGCCCATTATAAAATTATCAGGTCTCTCTCTCTCTCTCTCTCTCTCTCTCTCTCCTCTCTCTCTCTCTCTCTCTCTCTCTCTCTCTCTCTCTCTCTCTCTCTCTCTCTCACATACATAATTCAGACATCAGCAGGCCAATTAATACTTGCATAAAGAATATTAATTAGAAACTGATACTTCTCGTGCTACATAATTCTTGACAGCTTAAAAAATAGGTGTCCTGTTAACCCCTTCACGCCCAGATCTTTCCTTTGCTATATAAAATCGTCTGTTGTTAGCCATAAAATTACGAAAAGTGACTGAATACACCAAATTAGCTAGTGGACAGGGATACAAAATAGGTCATATCTATAAAATATTACTAATATTCACTAAAAATGGTCTAATGGTAGTCATATTACAATAGAAATTACGTTCTGGGCCTCAAGGGGTTCAGAAAAATTTAAATAGGAATAGAGAAGAGTTTGTGATATAAGTATAGGTAAGAACTTTGATCAGATGGCATCCAGACTTTTCTCGCATCGTAGACAAAATATTGAAAGCAAAATCCTCGTAAAAAGAAAGTGTGTTTGTATTCTTGAAGCTTTACCTGATTTGAGAACAGACTTATGCTAATGGTGTCTCTCTCTCTCTCTCTCTCTCTCTCTCTCTCTCTCTCTCTCTCTCTCTCTCTCTCTCTCTCTCTCTCTCTCTCTCTCTCTCTCTCTCGCCCTCTGTCTCTCTCTCGCCCTCTGTCTCTCTCTCGCCCTCTGTCTCTCTCTCGCCCTCTGTCTCTCTCTGCCCTCCTTTTCTTCTCTCCTCTTTTCTTCTTCTCTCTCTCTCTCTCTCTTTTCTCTCTCGCCCTCTGTCTATCTCTCGCCTCTGTCTTCTCTCGCCCTCGTCTCTCTCTCGCCCTCTCTCTCTCCCCTCTCTCTCTCTCTCTCGCCCTCTCTCTCTCTCTCTCTCTCCTCTCTCTCCCCCCCTCTGTCTCTCTCTCTCTGTTCTCTCTCTCGCCCTTGTCTCTCTCTGCCCTCTGTCTCTCTCTCGCCCTCTCTCTCTCTCTCTCTCTCTCTCTCTCTCTCTCTCTCTCTGTCTTTTTCTGCTACTACTACTACTACTACTATACTACTACTACTACTATACTACTACTACTACTACTACTACCTACTGTCTGTCTCGTCTGTCTGTCTGTCTCTGTCTGTCTGCTGTCTGTCTCTCTGTCTGTTCTGTCTGTCTTGTCTGTCTGTCTGTCTGTCTGTCTGTCTGTCTCTCTGTCTGTCTGTGTCTCTCTCTCTCTGCTCCTTCGTCTGTCTGTCTGTCTGTCTCTCTCTACTCGCGTTATCTGTCTGTCGTCTGTCTGTCTGTCTGTCTGTCTGTCTTCTGTCCCGTCTGTCTGTCGTCTGTTGTCTGCTGTTTGTTGTCTGTCTGTCGTCTGCTTCTGTCTGTATGTCTGTCTGTCTGTCTTTGTTGTCTATGTCGTCTGTCTGTCTGTTCTGTGTCTGTCTGTCTGTCTGTCTGTCTGTCTGTCTGTCTGCTGTCTGTCTGTCGTGTCGTCTGTCTTCTGTCGTCTGTCTGTCTGTCTGTCTCTCTGTCTATCTGTCTGTCTGTCTGTCTGTCTCTCTTTCTATCTGTCTGTCTGTCTCTCTGTCTATCTGTCTGTCTGTCTGTCTGTCTCTCTTTCTATCTGTCTGTCTGTCTCTCTTTCTATCTGTCTGTCTGTCTCTCTGTCTCTCTGTCTGTCTGTCTGTCTGTCTGTCTGTCTGTCTGTCTGTCTGTCTGTCTGTTGTTGCTGTCTGTCTGTTTGTCCTGTTTTGTCTGTCTCTGTCTTCTCTCCTTTCTTTCTTCTGCCCTTCTGTCTTCTGTCTTCTTCTGCCCTTCTGTCTTCTTCTTTTCTCTCTCTCTTCTCTTCTTCTCTATCTATCTCTTTCTTTCCTGTCTTTTTCCTCCCCTTCTTCTTTGTCTGCTCTGTTTCCCCTCTTCTTCTTTCTTCTTCTTCTTCCCCCTTCGGAAGTTAAGTCAAGTTACTGCCTTAACCCCCAAGTTTAATTGGAAGAAAGTTTGTTTGGTTGTAGGAAGTTGGGGAATAGGTCTGCAGAAAACGGGGAGATGAGATGGAGGGAGGAGAAAATTTTTGAGAGGGAGAGAGGGAGGAGAAGGAGAGAGGAGAGGAGAGAGAGAGGAGAGAGTGGAAAGAAGAGAGAGGGAAGGAAAAAATTGGCGAGAAGGAGAGAGAAGAAGAGAGAGAAAAGAGGAGGAAGAAGAGAAGAGGAGGGAGAGGAGGAGAGAGAAAAGAAGAGGGAGAAAAGAGAGGGGAAAGAAAAGAAAGAAACGAGGGGAGGAGAGAGAGAGAAGAGAGAGAGAGAGAGAGAGAGGAAAAAAGAGAAAAGAGAAGAAGAGGAGAGAGAAGAGAAGAGAAACGGATAAATTAAAAAAAAAAGAAAGAAAAGGGAAAAGGGGAGAGGAGACGAGAGAGAGAGAGAGAAGAGAAGAGAGAAGAGAGGGGAGAAGAGAGAGAGGAGAGAAGAAGAGAGAGTAAAAGAGAGAATGAGAGAGGAGGACGGAGAGAGAGGAGAGAAGAGAGAGAAGAGAGAAGAGAGAGAGAAGAGAGGAGAGAGAGAGAACCCCTTTCGGAACTATTCAATCATTTCTGACATTACGAATTTCCTTTCCTTATAGTTAAGTTTTCTCACTCGATTTTCTCTCCCTCTGAATTTCTTTTTTTTTCTTTTTCTTTTTTTTAATCTTTCGAACGACAAACCGAACAACAGATTTAACATTACAATTATTCCCTGTAAATCCTCGCTAGTTTACTTGTCAATTCGAAGTCATGGTGATATTTTTGCGTCGTTACGAAAGTTGCGTTGATGCACCAAATGAATAAAAAAGGGCACTGTTATTTTCTTTGCTTTTTACAACATAAGGGACTGGCCAAGAGTAACAAAAAAAAAAAAAAAAAAAAAAAGTGGTAACAGAAAGCCCGCTAGTTGTCAGTCCCTAAAAAGTTACGATGATGAAAATTTTAATAAACGAATGTAAAATGTATATAACGCAAGCAGTTAGTCATATTATACAGTAGCATATTCTTAACTCGAAGGTAATCTAGCGTCTGTTGATAGTATTAACCCCTTCACACCCAGATCTTTCCTTTGCTACGTGAAAAATTGTATGTTGTTAGCCATAAAATTACGAAAAGTAGCTTAATATACCAAATGAGTTAATCGACAAGGATACTAAACAGGTCATATCTATCAAACATGGCTTATATGAATTAAAAATCGTCTAATGGTACCCTAACTACAATGGAAATTACGTTATGGGTCTCAAGAGGTTAATTGTGACTGTAATATATTCCCACACTTAACTGAGAGGCATTACTTTAAGAAATATCGATATAGTTCTCTGTATCGTTATTCTTCTCAATACTATATTTAATACTTTAATACTGCATTTAATACTTTATATACTCTAATACTTTACTCTTGATATTTCTAATTTAATAATATATTTAAGTGCATAAGTTGTCATGTATATAATTTATTTGATTTTCTCTCTCTCTCTCTCTCTCTCTCTCTCTCTCTCTCTCTCTCTCTCTCTCTCTCTCTCTCTCTCTCTCTCTCTCTCTCTCTCTCTCTCTCTCTCTCTTTAGCATAGGAACTACCACGTGTAGGTCTCGCGGCCTCTTGTAGCTTCCTTATTTTATTTTATTCTTATGTTATCTCTCTCTCTCTCTCTCTCTCTCTCTCTCTCCTCTCTCTCTCTCTCTCTCTCTCTCGGGTTATTATCGACCAGATCCTTCATGTATTTAAAAGTAAATTGATATACCAAATCAAAAATTTATAATACACACGTAACATTCATAAGAAAATATATATCAGAGTTGCTTGTTCAATACACAGCCTCACAAGTTTTCCTTAGTAACTACGCCTGCCACACAACGTACTATAACAATCGGGTTATATATTTCTTACTGTCTTGAATTAAATATGAAAATGTAAAGTAAACATATAATATATTCACGGAAACTACAACTGTAAACTTTGCCTCTATTCTCTTCATGTTACTCTTACATCTATTATTTATGCTGTTACCTCCTCCTCCTCCTCTTCCTCCTCTCTATTATATGCTTCCCTCTCATCTTTGTCCTCCTCCTCCTTCTCCTTCTCCTCTTCCCATTCGCTCAAAATAGAAGCCAAGATTTACACATTACATAATACAACTGTTAAAAAACACACTCAGAATCCTCGCGTTCTATTTACTTTTCTATTCGTAGAGACACACAAACCTCTCTCTGTATAAAGCCCTTAGTAAACAGAGGAGTCCTAAGGAGGCGGCATAGACGTATTAAAGACTAGCGTGTGACTGAAAACCGTGACGCTATTAGAGTGAAGTAGAATAGATAAGAAATTGTCTCCCCTTATCGGGCGAAAAACCATATTTGAGCACTAACCTCTATGCTATGAGCACTTAAAGTAAAGAACATGGAGGCAAACGGTCACGTCACTAATCTGTCACGCTACTAAAGTGAAGAATAAGAATAAAAAAAATTCTTCCTTTATCGGGCGAAAAACCATATTTGAGCACTTTAAGTATGAAAAATGGAAGCTATGATACTTACATAATTTTAGTATATTAGTCTATTCCTATACGTAGCTCAGGGGACTAGTTCTTGTAAAGCCCACATATAATAACATATCAATACTCTCACAGTAAGAACAATACACAAACAATTAGATTAAAATATACATTGGTGAATAAATCAAAAGAAACAAGGTAATAGTCCTTACACTTATTGATATTTTGCCTGTTCATTCCACCCTTATTTCCCTTTCCTAGCCATAGCAAGTAAAATTAATCCATTACTCAGATAAGGATAAGAAAAAAAACTTCTCTAGGTTTACTTAAATGAGTTTTCCCTACTTATTCTACTTGTGAAGTTATTATGTACCTCCTCCTCTTCTTAAGTAATCTCTAATAATACCTTTTTAAGTAATTAAGTACCATATTTTTCTATCTCTACTCCTATACTACTATTACTACTATTACTACTACTACTACTACTAAGATCCCCACACACGATAAACTTAACTCCTCTTCTACACACATACACACATAGTAACTACCACGTTAACTACTAAATCTCTACTCCGAGGGGCGATTAAAGTGACTCCCCTTCTAAGCAACTACCCAGATGGGACTTTTCAAATTAGCTTCCTTTCCCAGCTTTCCTCCTGTTCCTTCCTTCCTTCCTTCCTTCCTTCCTTTCCTTGCCTCTTAACTTGTGGTCTTCCATTGAAAACTCTATATTCCTTCCCTTGCCTCGTTACTTTTATCCCTCTCCACCTCATAACTAACTAATTAATTCTGCACCAATTAACTAACTGACTGACTGACTGGCTGACTGACTGGCTGGCTGGCTGACTGACTGGCTAGCTGACTGGCTAACTGACTGACTGACTGAAGAACTGACTGACTGACTGACTGACTGACTGACTGACTGACTGGCTAGCTGACTGAATAACTGACTGACTGACTGGCTGACTGACTAACTGACTGACTGACTGACTGGCTAGCTGACTGAATAACTGACTGACTGACTGGCTGACTGAATAACTGACTGACTGACTGGCTGACTGAATAACTGACTGACTGACTGACTGACTGACTGACTAACTGACTGACTGACTGACTGGCTAGCTGACTGAATAACTGAATGACTGACTAACTGACTGACTGACTGACTGACTGAATAACTGACTGACTGACTGGCTAGCTGACTGAATAACTGACTGGCTGGCTGGCTGGCTGGCTGACTGGCTGACTGGCTGGCTAGCTGACTGAATAACTGACTGACTGACTGACTGGCTGACTGACTGACTGAATAACTGACTGGCTGACTGACTGACTGACTGGCTAGCTGACTGAATAACTGACTGACTGACTAACTGGCTGGCTGACTGACTGACTGACTGACTGACTCCCTGCCTGCCTCCCTGCCTAACTAATCAACTACCTAACCGACGAACTAAATTACTAAGAAACAAACAAACTAATTTACTAACAAACAAACTAACTAACTAATTTACTAACAAACACACTAACTAACTAATTTACTAACAAACAAACAAACTAACTGACTGACTAACTAACTGAATAGGTGACTACTGACTGACTGACTGACTGCCTGACTCTCTCTCTCTCTCTCTCTCTCTCTCTCTCTCTCTCTCTCTCTCGCTTTCTCTCCCGTCCTTTCCCTCTTCCCTAAGGACCTACTCTTCCCTCTCCTCCTCACTCTCTCTTCCCCTTTACCTCCTCTAGGCCAAGTGAAAACAAACATACGGCGCCACCCTTAATCGGCCCATTACCTAAAACACACCGTCCAGACCCTTGCTATAAGAACGTAAACATCTAACTCAACGGTAATGACAAGAGGGGCCAGAGTGGATGTTTTTAGACCAAGGATTGCTATTACTTTACCAACACTTAATTAATATTATGACGTCATTTAAAGATAGAAGGTAGAATCAGACAGACAGACGGATAAACAGACAGGCAGAAGCAGACAAGACAGGACAAGGACGGAAAAATCGAAGCAGACAGACAAGAACAGAAAAACAGACAGAAACACCAAACGGACAGCAAACAGGACACAACAGACACGACGGAAA
>JACEEZ010011120.1:0-13666 GCA_016584305.1 Chionoecetes opilio
AAACAAATTCTTACCTTGGACTTTTTGGGGACGTCCAAAAATAACCTTAAATGTATTTAATTTTAGCCAAAAAACACCTTTTTAAAATTTACTTTTTACGTATTGTTTTTTAATCCCTTTTTAACGTTTTAGAAGTCTTTACTTTTTTATTTATGTTTCATTAGATTTTAATGTTTACAATTTATTTTCTATATTTTTATTTGTATATGACCATGTCGTGTTCTACCTTTAACACTTGTTATCTTATTCAGAAATATTGTAAGACTCATATTACTATGTAAAAGAATAGCTTGTAAGGATGGAAATAAAATTCTGATCTGATTCTGATTCTGATATTCTTTTCTCTCCTCTCTCCTTTTCCTTCTCTTTTCTCTCTTCTCTCTCCCTTTTCTCTCTCCTTCCCTCTCTCTCTCTCTCTCTCTCTCTCTCTCTCTCATAATTCCCTGACCTATACGTGTGTGTGCATGTGCGTGTGCGTGTGCGTGTGCGTGTGCGTGTGTGTGTGTGTGTGCTACATCCATGCTTCGTAATTCCCTTTTATGTAACCCTTGCCTATCAGTTCTTTTGACTTCCTAGTTTAATCAACTTTGTGCTTTCACTGCTGCTAATCATACTCTTACTGCTAACCATTATTATTTTTGTTGATCCCTACTCGTGCCACTACCATTGTTGCCACTAATACTGCTATATACTAATGCCGCTGCTACCACCACCACTACCTTACTATTTATCTATACTACTACTATCACTTCTACTACTACAACAACTATCATTACTACTACTACTACTACGACTATTCCACTACTGTGATTCTAACTACTACCTTTGGTTATTACAGCATATGACTACTACTACTACTAATGATAATAATAATAATAATTATAGTAATAGTATTTATAATAATAATAACAATGTTACTGCTACTACTGTACAACTATTACTATACTATCACTGCTGCTTGTACTACCACTATCCCTGTTTTTATATCACAAAATATTGCGACCAATACTACTACACGACCACCCCCACGTCTAGGCCTAGATTCATTTCTAGATTATGGTAATTTATGTTTTATTAAAAATACCAAAAATGAGGAAACAAGACCAAAATTTAAAATAGTATCATTACAAGTGCTTGTGGGCCCTTCGGACCCATGTTTTATGTTTGTAGAAAGTAGTAAAAAAAATTATATTAGACAACAATGTGAGTGCAAACTCCAATCGTGTTGTTGCTGTCTTTGGGTCACTGGTCAAAGTGCCTCGGGTTGGGACCACGTTCCGTGTTTTTCCACGGGGCCCAACACTTCGACGGCATCAGCACAAACAACCCTTGACAGGGTGACGTAGAGTAGCCGTGCGTGGAGTATATTAGAATATCGACCCCAAGCACACACACACACACACACACACACACACCACACACCACACACACACACACACCCCCACACACACCCACACACACCCCACATGCATGCACACATACATACACACCCCACACACACACACACCACACACACACACACACCCCAATCACGTTAAGTCCTGATTCTACTGAGTTTGTGGAATGCGGCAAGACGTTATCCAGATTTTTTCCTGTAATCTAATACTCTAAAATTTGGTTTTAGCCCAAAACCCCCCCTTCAAAATTATTCAATCGACATGGGACCAAGCCACTAACCACCTACGATTTATTTGCGATTTTTTAGCCTACTCTCATAAAAATTGAATTTACAGTTTCGGCTACCCAAAACAGACAGACACACACACACAGACGACAGACACACGGCTACTCCAATAGTATATTGATAGATACTATAAATGAGGATACTAATAACAACAATAACAAGAGCACTCCGAGAGCGCATACCTCCGCCGGGGCCCTGAACGAGCAAACTACAAAAAGATTTCTAATAAACACAATATTACTTGTGTAATATTACTAATATATACCATCAATATTATTGATATCCTTGCACCTCCAGAAGTAAGTTCTTGTCATGCTTTCGGCACTCTGCTCTCTTCCCACATCTGCACTTCTTGACTTAATTGTGGCATGATGGGTTATCTTTTTCTAAATTTTTCATGTTTCTTCTCTCTTTCCCAGCACTGTTAACAGTATTTTATCAATGACATATTTGTGAAAGCATGTTAACACAAGCTTAAACCTTTACAGTGGTGTGAAGAGACGGGATGGATGTCCTCCGAGGTTGCGAGTAAGTATAGACGCTGGAAAGTAGGGATGGCCCCAGGAATAAACTTGGAACCTCTAGGGTGGGGTGAGAAGGGGATGAGGGAGCGTGGACCTCTTATTTCCCACAACTTTTCTTTGTCGATGACAAAAAATTTTTTACTTTGTTTTTGTACTTGTGTACTCATATATGGCTGTTTTCTTTATAATTTTGATTTAGTCATTTGTATCAAGTGACTTAAAATTTAGAGGACGAATTCGTCCATGTGGGCATGGCCATATATGTTTTCTTGAAAACAAAAAAATGGGTAGATTTCTAAATTTGACAGTATAGTATTTAATCAAACTAATGCTTTTATTTTTTTTACTTTGATATTTATTTTTGTTTCACAGCTATCGCAGCATGTATATTGAGCAGTTTTAATAATCAAATATAGATATCTTGTCCCAATGACTTTTTTTTTTTTTTTTTTTTTATTTGTTTTTACGTTGGAGCCTATAGCGCCCTGTAGGCTATTATTTTTCCTTCCTCGGGAAAAGGGAATGTAGGGAACACTGTTTGCAACACGTATTGTTATTTTTAACAGAAAGAATATTTTCACTCCTTATAATATAATGAAATATAACTGGAAGATCCTTGAAAAAAAATCTGGTATCCTCCATTACTGACTATTTAGTATGAAATTGTACGTAAGTCTTGTATCCCATGCAGGCATTGTCATAGCAATAAACTCATTTAGCAAATAATATATATATAATATAATATATATATATATATATATTATATATATTATATAATATATATATGGTATATAGGTATAGCATATAGGTATGCGTGTGTCACTGGAAGAAGAAAAAAGACTGATCCTTGGCTCACATACAGTACTGTTGTCAATCATATGTAACTTTTGTTGATAGATTCCCAACGGTTACGCTCATAACTGCTGCAGAAAACATCTTTCATAGCACCTAAATGGTGAGCCCAGTCCCATTCTAACCACTAGAGCTCAGTGATTCAAACATTAGGAAGTTTACAAATAGAAAAGTATATGCACAACCTGCCATTGTTCAGCTCATTGCGATCTATGTTGTTTAAGCCTGCTTGGATTTTTTTTGGGACTGAGTAGAGGTTTGATTTTGCTGAAAATATGTCAAGAAAATCCTCTGTAAGAAATTTTGGCTAACTACTCAATATGCTGACGTAAATCATCATCAAAATACATGATGCAGGCCAAGATAGCTGTAATCTTTTGTAGAAAAATTTCACCAGAAGGCACCCATGATGTAGTAGTGGCCCTAGGATTAGCAAGATCTAAATCCTAGACCTAAAGTACTTGTCTAGTTGTTCGCCAAAAAAGGTTGGAAATGGGATACCTATAAATATAATGAATAATAATAATAAAAATAATAATAAACATTAGTAGACTATACGATCACAACCTTATAAATACATAATATAGAGCCGTGTTTTTGTCGTCCAAGCACCGTCTTGGTACGAAGACCTTTTTTTGTCTTGATTGGGTTTTCTGCGACAAAAACACAGCAAGCCTGGTAGGAGCCGAAATAATAATCAACGCAAAACTTGCAAACAATATCACAAAGTAGTATAACACGCATTTCAGCAAGTGTTATCACTTTCAGGTGATACTGAGGTATATTTGAAGGTTGAAATAAACAATAACAACACCACGGCGCCGAAAGGGTAGCCAGTTGTCAAAAGCACCGAAAATATAGCCAGGATAGGGCCTGCGTTTCTCTTGCCTAACTATTTACCGTATGTGTTATGTGTGGTGACGATGAGTGCCAATATACATCCAGTCCTCTCTTCAGATATATTATATATGAGAAACAACATTCCGCATCAGCCGAAACGCCCTCATTTATTTTAATGCCACAAATTCACCTCTCTTGATAAAATGGGGTTTGATCATGAGTGTCATTATTCTGACTGCCTGCCTGTTTATGGTGTGTGTGCGACTGCGGGCCCATGCACATTTCTCTATTATTCACGTTGCACAAGGAACTGTGATTTTTTTTTTCTGGTGGGGTTTTGATTTGGTTTGAATTAATCTGCTAACCGTTTCTGAGGCAATCACTTTTTTTGGGGGGGGGGGAGTGAAGGTCAGGTTAGGTTAGGTATAGCTTATGTTAGGTAAGGTTAGGTTATGTTAGGAAAGGGGTTAGGCTAGGTTGGGTTTAGGTAAAGATTAGGTTAGGTATAGGTTCGGTTATGTTTAATTTTGTTTTTCAATCATTATTTGTCGGAAATCTTTTTAAAAATTGCGACAGAAACGGTTAGAAGATTGTTTCAAAACACATCAAAACTCATCAGAAAAAATAGTTTCGTCCACCAAGTGAATTCGGTGTCAAACTGGAAATTTAGCAAAGTTTTTTGGAAAATGGGAATAAGGTAATATTTTTTTGGGGTATATGCTGAGTGGAGCCACTTGCAGATACACTATGTAAAGATATATTAGAATATTTTTATTAAAAAAGAAAAGTCTGAGAGAATTAAAGATAGGTTCGTATGTTTCCAATGTTGATTCCATATAGCCTATCATTAAAAAACTAATAACCCCAAGGAAATAAACCTAACCTGGACTCCTAACAACGTTAACTAACCCAATTTATTTGACCAAATTTCCCTACTAACCAGAGAGAAATTTTTTTTAAAAAACTATTTATTTTTCATGGTAAAAATGGACAGGACTGCGCGGTCATTTTCTGAGACACTGCTAGTTTCTCCTTGCCTACATTAAGGGTTTTTTTTACAGAGAGAGGTATTTTATTTTCCGGAAAACCCAATACATTTTTTTTTCTTTTTCATCACCAAATCCCCGTTTCCTTTGATAACATGTACGTCCATCAGAAAAAGCACTAAAACTTTGCCAGAAATAATGTCAGTGCCCTCAGAAACCAGAGATGACAGAATTTCGAAACCAAGTGGGTCCCCGCCCGCCCCGCATTCGCCAGCCCACCCGCCAGCTGCCGAGTAGTCCGCTTGTCTCGCCCCTGCTGCCTGCTGGGAGGATTATTACCCGAACCAACCTAACCTAACCTCATAACGAGGGGGGGTTCCGCCCCCCATCAGCCCCCCCGTGAGATTATGAAACCTAACCGAAACCCTTAACCTAACCTCCTATAGGGTTGGGGGGCCTCTGAAAAGGGGGGTGTGCGTCTGTAGTGTATGCGTTTAACCAAACTTATTATTTCTACAATATGTATAAGTTTTGAAGGTTACGCGGAAGTGGGTTAATAATGTACATATACTGAGCAAAAAATAATATAGAAAACGTAAGTGGTAACGGCGGTAGCGACCGCGCAGTTCTCATCCATAATAACCCTTTTTTTTCCCCGAGTATTGGAAAAAATGTAGCAAAACACATAACAGACAGATGCTTTTCATTAGTTATAACCCCATATCTATTCATCTATTTGTTATATGCCGTTATTTCTTCATCTACAACCATTTCTCATTACTACTTTGTCACATTACGTTGTTTTTCATGTCAGTGAGCCTTTCTTAACCTCAGCTACTCGTCATATTCTGCTCCAATGTCCTTTCTTTTCTCTTGCTTCCACGGGATAATTTTCTACAAGACAGCCTGAGAGGTGTCTTCGCAAAACGCTTGCTTGGTATTTCCTGATGGACATGATGAGAGGGATGGTTTTCCCCGCATCTGTACGGCATCACAACAAAGCCACGCGGCGCCGAAACTCCCCTTTTCTAATGCTTGTTCTCTAGTCCCTTTCGTACCAAGACCGCGCTCAAAACAGCAAATCTTGGTTGGTCTTCGTAAACCAAGACGGTGTTTGGGCGACAAAAACCGGCTTAGGCCTGAAAACTAATATTCCAAAATATACAAATTTATATCCGCTTTCTGTAGCGCTTCGTGTCCTGGTGGGAAAACCGACGTGAGTTTCGACAGGGGATGCTTGCAGCCTATGTTGATCCCCAAGAAGGCGTTTTACTCAGTGCATCGTGAGTCACTATGGGATCTTCTGCAACTTCGCGGGGTTCTGCAAGGACTATTGGTTTGTTGACTGGTCTGTACTGTGGGACTGGAGTGCTGTGAAGTGTGAGGGGGTGTATCCGCTTCTTTTCCCGTTAATACAGGAGTGAGGCAAGGGTGCGTCCTTGCCCCATCACTTTCAACACTTGTTTGGACTGGGTATTGGGCAAGTTGTAGATCAAAGTGATTGTAAGCATCGCTCGGCAAAACCAAGATCACTGATCTTGTTTTTGCAGATGATGCAGTAATCTTTGGTGATCGCTGGAGGTCCTGGTGATGGCTCTCGAGGCGCTGCACGAGAGGCAAAGCCCTTTGGACTTGAAGTCTTTTTGGGGTTAAGACCAAGTCCAGGTGTTTGGGCTTACTAGATAAACAGTACAGTCCTGTTCATGCTGCGGCGAGGACATTGAGATATTGGAAACTTTTACATAACCCTTTGGTAGCGCAGTCCATAATGACGCGGGTCACGTCAAGAAGTCTTACGGCAGATTGGCATACCCACGGTGTTATGGAAATCTCTCAGCAGGAGTATTTGGCATTTTCGGTACCTGTGCAGGAGGACAAAGATCCGAAACTCTTTAAGTCGCTTGTGATCCCTGTCTTACTCTATGGTTGAGACATGGACACTAAATACGACTTTAAGAGACAATCGATGCCTTTGGTAATCGTAATAAGTGTTTCACATAATCTTGGGATTCGCTGGGGTGATTACTTGTCAAATCAGCGATTGCACCGTGAGACCCGATCGAGGGGGCCCATTAACTGCTATTTTCCCTCAGCGCCAAATTCGACCATATATTTTTTTTTTTTTTTTTTTTACATGTGTTTCCTATAGCGCCTGTAGGCAGTGGTGACCCAGGGCTCGGATGGGAGGCTCTGGAGGTTCACTTGAGGCTCTGATGGTTGGTCCTTCGCCCTTGGTGGCGCAGGCAGGATTTTTATAGTGACGCCTGTGATTAGAGGCTCATGCCCCCCCCCCCAAGTGTCCTCCGATGCACTCGCAATCGAGGTAGAGTTAATGGGCAGGGCATGTGGGTGTTCTTTGGCCACTCGACGGTGCAAAAGTTTGGTTTTCTCGGGGGTCGAACTCGGGTCACCGAGAACGCCAGTCGGAGACGCTAACCACTCTGCACCGCCTTTTTCAATATGGTCATGTGGCACGCTACCCTGAACCGATCCTTCCCATCGGGTTGTATCTGTAAGAGACAATCCGGCGTGGAGGAGGCCAAGGGGGCGCCCCAAGGCTCGTGGCTGGGGCAAGTTGATGTTTCTTTGCGAGAGCTGCTTCGTATGGGAAAAGGGGCCTGCATGGGGACTCGCGCGTGGGACCCCGGGAGTGGCGTCGTAGGTTGGACGAGGCGAAGCGCCCCCGGCGTATGCCTCCAATTATATTGATTGATAGATTTCTGTACCAGGGAAAAAAAAAAAAAAAAAAAAAAAAGGGGAAGTTTCCCAGATGGGCGAATTGGTCATCTAAGCAATGTTAGTATATGAACTACAATATGTATCAAACAGTGTTTTGATACATATCACTCCAAAAAGTAACTATTCCCTAAACTGAATTTTTCCACACTCATAAATTATTTGATAATTCATGAATTTGAGCATAATAAAGGGGCCAGTAGAAAAACTTGGTACGTCTGGGCCCATTTTTTGTCAACCTATCACTGAGCGAAAACAACAAGCAGTGGGCGGAGTTTTGGTTGGGGGGGGAGCACACGTACCAGACGAATTCGTCGGCTTGGGAAACAGGACCATTTATTTCTTATTCTTCCCATTACACCCAATTGAAGTTAAAGGACGAATTCGTCCTCGTGGGAAGTATAGGGGTTAAGAGAGAGAGAGTGTGTACGTAGAGTGTAAACGCCCCAATGGTGTTGGGCTCCCCTTTAGGGGGGAGGACGCCAGGCCCATGAATATCCTGAAAAAAGTTCCCTTGATACAGATCCGGATCCAAATCAACTCCAAAAGGTTAACAAACCCTTTTAAGTTAGGGCCCAAACCCTGCCACTGGTCAAATTATATTATAATATCAATCAATCCGTCCGTAGTTTTTTGCTTAATTCTGCTGACAAACAACAGACAGACTGACAACAATATACCGAACCCATCGTATAACCTTGCGGGGTAATGACCATAATAATTACAATAATACAAAAAAAATAATAATGAGAATAATGATAATAACAAAAAACTATTTTAACAATAGTAATGCTAATAACAGAATAGTAACAATAATAACAATAATGATAATAGTGTAGTGCCCCCCTTTTGGCTAGATGTTAATTTTAAGGGCTCCACAACCTGACGATTACGCTGCCACCACCCACAAAAAGTGGGAAAAAAATAATCTAAAGATTTAGAGAATATATGAGGATAACTGGGACTTAATTAACGACTCGTTAACAGGGTTTCTTTATAATCATCACGATCATAAACCACCACAGCTCCAATGGTTTCACCGAAAATTCACTTCGAAATAATAATAATAATAATAATATAATAATAATAATAATATAATAATAATAATAATCCCGAAACGACTACTTCTCATCCGGGCTTAACACAACACAAAATTCCTATACTCAGTTATTGGTACATACCTATCTACATAAATAAACAACGGAGCTATAATAGGGGCCTTAGCTCTATATACTGGTGTACAAGCTGGTCACCAACTCCGCTCCACCCAGCAACACACAAGTTCGCCGCCATCAAACACGTGGTCCAAATTTAGCTAGGGTATCAGCCAGCACTCCACTCAGCTCACTGTTCCAGGCACCAGACCCAGATAACATATCATAAGTTACAATTCTGTCATGAACTAAACCCAAAGCAACTAGATATCCTTATAAGTACACCGTCAAATCACTACCTCCTTGAGGTTTTCAGGAGAAATGACTCCCTCCACACGACCAGTCCGTGACAGGCTCGGCGAGAGAGAGAGAGTATGTCTACCTGCTCCCTTCCTTTCCTTCTTGCCGTGACGTCACCAGTGACCACAAGCATAAATATATGGCCGGAAACCTATATCCAAATGAATTGGGATTGAGGAGTGAAGAAAATTATTATTTAATAAATGGGCTATATATTACTTTACTCTTAACACTCAGTGTAAACTTTTCGTCAATCGTGAGTCACAGGATTAACCATTTTCTCGCGTTACAATAGTAATATTAATGATAATGATAAAAGTAGCAACTATAAATGACAATAGCAACAACAGAATGGGAACACCATTGCATCAATTACTGAAATTTTTTTTGCAGCTGCTCATTATCATTACTTTTTTTAGGAAAATGTAATTAAAACATCTCCGATGAAAATAGTAGCAGTAATAATGCCAACAATACTACCGATGAATTATATTCTTCTTCTAGATTGGCTATTCTCATGGCTTCTCATGTATCACTATTATATCGCTCCATGCACAAAAAGTGCACACATACACACACGCACACACACACGCACACACACAAGCACACACACACACACACACACACACACACACACACAAGCACACACAAACGCACACGCACACGCACACGCACACGCACAAGCACACACACAAGGAGTACAGGACACACGTTCCTGGACGCACACAACTGTTTCATGACAATGAGCTGGAGCCTCGGCATGGAAGATCTGCCTCGCAGGAAGCATGGAGGATCTGGCGAGAGAACTGAAACTCGAAAATGCAGTGGTCGCTGGCAGTTTTAACCTACAAGTTGATAATAAGTGGTTACTGGAAAACAAATATGGGCTTATTCCACTGCACTTAAACACAAAAGTATAATATAAGAACGATTTTCTTCTATACGTATATTGTATAGAAGCCTGATTCTGTAAAACATGTAATAACCAAATAACCATAAAGGTTATAGTTGAGGAGGCGAGGTAAATGTTACTCTATGATATTATATAGTCAATAACGAATGTTTAGAAGTTAACTATACCTAGCCATAGACCACTGTATACCTGGACTGTTCACGCGACAATGTTTTGAATTGCGGGCTGCATAGGGGCCTGCGGGCGCCCGACAAAGATATATAGTGGTCTATGGACTATCATATAGACTGGTTTATCAGTATATATGATATACTGGAATCTTCGTAAATGTTTGTTCTATAATATATCAAATAAAAAACAGTAAAACACGCTAAAGAAATGCCATTACGAGACTATGAAGAAATATGCATGAACTTAATATTCACTTAGCTCTTCGCCATTAAAACTTTGCGTGTCAACTTTTATCATGAAGGGTATCAATAGAAGCGCAATTTTATTAGCTTTCCATTGCTATATTTCGTTATCTGATAAATTAATTAAAACCATGCATAAATTAGCGTTAAATAAAAAGATAAAATCATCAATCGGGTAATTTTCCCGATTGATGATGTTATTTATTTACTTATATATTTCGTTTTCTGATAAATGATTAGCACCATGTATAAACTAGCGTTAACTAAATAAATAACCTCATCAATCGGGAAAATTACCCGATTGATGATTTTATTTATTATTTAACGCTAATTTATGCATGGTTCTAATTAATTATCAGATAACGAAATATAGCAATGGAAAGCTAATAAAATTGCGCTTCTATTGATATCCTTCATGATAAAAGTTGACTCGCAAAGTTTTAATGGCGAAGAGTTGAAGTAAAATATTAATTTCATGCATATTTCTTCGTCTCGTAATGGCATTTTTTTTACCGTGCTTTACTGTTTTTTTATTTGATAATTTTATAGAACAACATTTACGAAGTTTACAGTATATATGTATATGATAAACCAGTCATATGATGCGTATATTTTTATATATATTTTGAATCCGAGCGGCCCTCCGACTTCAGGGCAAGTTCAGGCCCATGTGCAACAGGCCGATTTTCCCGTGCGCAGCCCCGATATACAGTGGTCTATGACCTAGCCAATCATATTTTCCGGTTAGCTTTTGTGTATCAATTAGATGAAAGCCTGGAAGTGCAATGAGTTGAAGCGTGGAGTCGCAATGTTTTGATTCAATCTCCCCGCCACAATGCGCGTCACGTCGCCTCCACAATCAAAACCTCCCGGGTCGCCGCCCTATACGAGTTCGGCATTCTATATCAAGTATAGGCGTCCACCCTCGGCCCCTTTGCTTTTGGCTTTTGTTCTTGCGGCTGGAACGTGGCAGCGAGCTCAAAGTGTTTTTACAATACCTGTCTACAGACCTAAATTTGTTCAAAATTATCTGCAGGTAAATAACAACAACAAGTAGGTGCCCCTACTATGCATTTTAGCTTGCATAGGAACACATTTTCGAGAATATGTAGAGGGCTGACATTTTATGGGACTTTGTGGAATTGCTGGGCTGAGGGACTAATAGGGCAGTGTAGAAGGCACTGGAGTCTTGTCAAACCCAAGAGGGCCGAGTGCTTTGTGTCGCCAAATTTTAAGACTGAGTTTATCACGGTAGAAATGAGTTGTCCCTTGAAACTCTTGATCTTGGGAAAACAAGTTAAAACCAAATAACACACGGAAGTGTAAATTTACAAAGGGCATGCTTATCCTGATATTTTATTATGCAAACCTATAGCAAGGACACTTTGTACTTCGTAAAAAAAATATATTGTATTGTAAACCGAAGTTTATTTAGCACTAATTAAATCATTACGCTAATTACTCATTAAGGGCTTGTTCTACGCAAAAAGTTTGTTTCACAGCCCCCCATTGATTTTGACAGCACTACTTACATGTCAAATTTCAGCTCAATCCGACAATATTTAGGAGTAGTTATTCACTTTTTGGCTCCGAATGGTTCCACTCCCCTTACGCAAATGGGTCTTATGGTAAGTGGCAGCTCGCTTCACTCGCTGCAATTCTCTTCTTTTCAAGCATTGCTTATTGTTTTTGACAAGCGTTTCCCAGCTGCACAGAAACTGTCTTAGAAAACAGTGAGAACATTGCCCCCAATAAAACATGTACATCAAGTATAGGGGGTCCACCTTGGCCCCTTTGCTTTTGGCTCAGTTCTTGCGGCGGGAACGTGGCAGCGAGCCACGTTCCAGCCAATTAACTCTTTACGTGAATTATCATTAAGGGCTTTTTTCTACGAAAAAAGTTTGTTGACACAGACCCCCATTAATTTTGACAGCACTACTTGCATGTCAAATTTCAGCTCAATCCGACAATAATTAGGAGTAGTTTACGCAAATTACTCATTAAGGGCTTGTTTTACGCAAAAGTTTCTTGCGACGACCCCCATTGATTTTTGACAGAAACTACTTGCATGTCAAATTTCAGCTCAATCGACAATATTTAGGAGTAGTTATTCACTTTTTGGCGGAAACTTGGTTCCAGGGGTCTTAGGGTAAGAAGCACTCGCTTCGCTCGCTGCCAAATATACTGTAAAAAATATATTAGTTTTGATACTCGAGGCGAGTAATTTCCCATTATTTGCTATTTTTTAACGTTTCCATCGTAATGCATCAATCCATACAATTAGTAGAGCAACAGAAGAACTATATTTTTGGTATTCAGATGCGTGCATCAATTTTTATCGCGCAATTGTTTTACGAAAATGCAAAGTCGCGGAGGGAAAACACAGTAGACCAAACTTTGAGTTAAAACTGCCAGCGACACTGGCAAATTTATTTTTAGGTGCCGGGTTGCCGCCCCGGCCGAAAGTGGTTCGACCGGGCCCAGGCGATGTTAAAGCCCTCTATTCTGGGCCAGGATTTTTTAAGCCTCTGATTGGCTGTGAATTTTATTTTCGTTATTGTGTCTGAATTTTATTTTTTTTTAAAAGTAATTTTCTATTTTAAAACAAAAAAAAGAAAATGGTTTACCATAAAAGAACAAGTTTAAACAAGCAAATGGGGACCGCTTTGATAAACATTCCTCACTTACGCCTCCATTAAACCCCTCCCCCCCCCCAAACCCCACCCCCCCTTCCCACCCTAAACAAGGAATTTTTCCAAAACTACAAGGCTGCTGGTTTATCCTTAAAAATGGAATAATTTTTTCCAAATTAAACTTTGATTATAAAGTGTCTCTAACGGTATTAAAATTTTTAGGGGCCCTACCCTTTGAAAATTTATTAAGATGGGTTTTTTATCCTAAACAATTTGCCTAATACCAAATATCCCCCAAAACAGAGGACTTTCAATTCCCAATGGCTTTTACCAAATGGAACCCCGAAACCCAAAACCTTTTGGCGTAGGCCTAGGCGCCGACTGGCCTCCTTACCCGATTCGATCCGGAGAAACCAAACCGGGGGTGGGGCCTAAGACCCCCACCCGCCATTAAAAACTTGTTGCACCACGGAGGACCAAACATAGCCCTCTAACCCCGGGTACCATCAACCCTGGGTCCACCACGGGGGAGGACCAAAAAAATAAAACACCCATACCTTTCCACTGGGTCACAAGCCAGCCCCCAGGTGGTAAAAAAAACCCGTTCCCCCCTATACCCCAGAATCATAAC
>JACEEZ010011122.1:0-19156 GCA_016584305.1 Chionoecetes opilio
CGACAAAGAGTATAGTGGTCTATGGACTTTTCATATAGACTGGTTTATCAGATATATGATATACTGTAATCTTCGTAAATGTTTGTTCTAAATATTATCAAATAAAAAACAACAGTAAAATACGCTAAAGAAATGCCATTACGAGACTGAAGAAATATGCATGAACTTAATATTCACTTAACTCTTCCCCATTAAAAACTTTGCGACCCGTCAACTTTTATAATAAAAAAGTATCAATAGAAGCGCAATTTATTAGCTTTCCATTGCTATATTTCGTTATCTGATAAATTAATTAGAACCATGCATAAATTAGCGTTAAATAAATAAATAAAATCATCAATCGGGTAATTTCCCGATTGATGATTATTTATTTACTTATATATTTAGTTTTTGATAAATGAATTAGTACCGTGTTAAAATTAGCGTTGACTAAATAAATAACATCATCAATCGGGAAAATTACCCGATTGATGATTTTATTTTTTTAGTTAACGTTAATTTATGCATGGTTCTAATAATTTATCAGATAACGAAATATAGCAATGGAAAGCTAATAAAATTGCGCTTCTATTGATACCCTTCATGATAAAAGTTGACTCGCAAAGTTTTAAAGGCGAAGGTTGAAGTGATATTAAGTTCATGCATATTCTTCAGAGTCTCGTAATGGCATTTCTTTAGCGTGTTTACTGTTTTTTATTTGATCTTTATTTATAGAACAAACATTTACGAAGATTATAGTATATCATATTTTACTGATAAAACCAGTCTATATGACCCGTTATATATATATATATGAATCCGAGCGGCCCTCCGACTTCAGCCCCTTGTGCGACAGGCCGATATTCCGTGCGCAGTCCAGGTATACCGTGGTCTATGATTTGGTTAATATCACTTTGGCTTTTTATAAACAAAAGTAACATGCACATTCAACTTGGGGTTTATAGTAGTGTGGCTTTTTGTACAGTACAACAAAAATATATATATATATATATATATAAATTGAAGAAAAAAAAATTTTGCTGTGAAAACAGCCACATGGCAATTTGCTATCTAAAAGTGCCACAGTGGATTCCCCCCCACCACTCATTGTGTCTCATTATGATATAATTATTCTACAATGATAAAATTGGTGTTCATAAAAACCCATTTGCTTAATTTTCCTTCTTTCCCCTCTCGTTTTCAAAAAATGATAAGGTTATGATTTAAATCAGTGAATTTTTTTTTTAAAAATTTTTTTTTTAACCATGATTTAAATCAGTGTTTAAAAAATCAATTTGATTTAAATCAAAAAACCTCCCGGGAGGTAGTGAAGTTCTTTTATACCAGTTTGGCAGGGGGAAAAAAAACAGTGCAATGGGAATAATGGGTAATAAACAAATATATATTTATATATATATATATATATTATAATAATATATATTATAAAATATATAATATATATAATATATATAATATATAATTATATATTATATAAAATTATATATATATAATATATAAGAATAATTTAAAAAAACACGGGGCCCGAGAGGAAAAAAAGATTAAAGTTTAAAAGCAAAAAATTATGGGAAAAAAAATATTTAAAACCCTGATGTTCTATATTCCCATATGTTTAAAAAAAGAGATTTTTTTCCCTGTAAATATCAAGAAATTATATTTTCTTTCGTGTTTTTTTGTTGTGTGCCCATCTGCCCCTAGCCAAACCCCTCACTGCACCTGGGACCACTCCCTCATCTCCCCCTAGACCACCCCCTCATCTGCCCCGCCCACTCCCTCTTTCTGCCCCTGGGACCCCCTCCGCCCCCTTTTTGCCCCTAGCCCACTCCCTCATCTGCCCCTGGGACCACCCCCCTAAATCTCCCCCCAGACCACTCCCTAAATCCCCCCTAGGACCACCCCCTCATCTCCCCCTGGGACCCCTCCCCCCTCTGCCCTGGGACCCCCCCCGAAATCTGCCCCTATAGTGGGGTTTCACTTAGGGGGGAAAAAAAAAAGGCTTTCGCTTCACCTTAGGGAAGGAAATTTTGAGGGTTTACCCTTTAAGTTTTTGTGCTGTGAATCCGAAATCTTGGGGGGGGGTAAACTCGTTAGGGGAAGTTTCGGAAAATTGAAATTTTCCCCCCCCAAATTTGGCAAAAAAATTGGGCCCAATTACAAATTCCCAGAATGAGAACCAAAAATTCGTAGGGGACCTCTTTTGGGACTCAAATTGAAGTTTTTAAAAGGGGGGCAAAAAAATGTTTTGAGTTATTTCCGGGGGTTGATCGTTGGGAAATTTTACGGGACTATAAGGGAAAATTAGAAATAAGTGGAAAAAAATTGGGAAAAAAAAAAAAAAAAAGGAAAAAATTTTTTGGCCTTAAAGCCTGATTTCCCTTAAAAATTTAAAAAACAAATTTTTTAATTAGTAAAAAAAAGTAAAAAAACAAAAAATTTGTTCTTAGGACATTTTTAAATTTAAAGGGTTTTGGGGAAAGGGTGGTTACAATTATTGCGTTAGAACAGGGATTTCAACTAAAAAAAGTTAGGATAAGCCCCTAAAAATTATTTCCCTTACCTAAGTAAAGGGCGCAACCCTTTTTTTCCGCCCGAAGGGGGACCCGGTATTAATCCAGAACACAAAATTTCAAACAACAAAAAACCGGGGTTCCTCCGGTTTTTTGGAAAAAAATTTTTTGAACCCCAAAAAAACCCCCTTACTTGCGATAGGAGCGTTCACAAGTAGAAAAAAATCGAATATCTAGTCGTTACGCATGATTCCTCATGCCCATCCCCTCGTCTTTGATGCCCTTTCCCCGGGGGGAGCAATCGCAAAGCTCCAAAACAAAGGAGCTGCAGGCTTTGGGACACCCGGCAGCGGGGGGTTTCAAAAAAAAAGGGAAAAAAAGTTCGTCTTCCCTCCGCACGGGCATCCCACCCAGATACTTTGGGGGGGCGGGGGGCAGGGGGAAGGGAAGGCGCCAGGTTTTTTGGTCCGTACCCGTACTTGGTCGGGGTCGGGGGGTCACCAAACCCCTTCTTCAAAAGCCCCCCCCCAAAAGGACGGCCTGTAGCGGGGGCTCGCAGAATGTGAGGGGTGGGGGCCCGTTGACGTCGGAGGGGGCCGTGCTGCCCCCAACCTTCTTCTTCTGTTTTTGCCGTCCACCTCGCCTGCGGCAGAGAGCAGGATATCCGAAAATTCCTGCTCACGAATGGGGCACAGAAACGCCCAGGCCCCTCTTGCTTTCAGGGCCCAGGGTTTTGGAGTGTCCCCAAAAAGCGTCGGGGGTTTGCCTGGTCGGCCCCCAAAAACAAGGCCAAGTTGCAACTTCCCTTTCAGAAGAGGGGCAAGGGGCTTGTCGAAAAAACCCGCAGAGCATGGAAGGGACGTGATAAACATCCCCCGTGAGGCCCGTTCATCGTGGTGAGCTGAACGTTGAAATTTCGTCTTGCCAAGTGGGGGGCAGGGGTTTTGGGAGGTATTTTGGGGGAATTTTTGGGTTCGGAGGAGGAGGACAGGACGTCGTGCCCGGGGGAAACTAGGGTTTGCCCCCAAACATTTTTTTGTGGAGGGGGGAAAGAGATGTTTATATCATTTATTTGTCCTTTTTCCTTGTTCTGAACAATTTGGGGTTCCTTTCCGGTCCAGAAGTTGCCAGGGTTTTTGTCGCGCCACGCGCAGCCGACGCGAAACCCCCCATAAAAGGTGATGGATTTGGGAGGCAATGAGAGAGGTCATAGCAGTTTGTTTTTTTTGGTGGACAAGAGGTTAGCCATGGTCTTTCCCCAGTTTTGATCCTCGTCGCTCCCTTGGAGTGGGATACGTACCTCCCCCCGGGCTCGTTTTCCTGTTTTTGTCTTTGGGGGACGCGCCGATGTCTACCTGTAAAAGACAAGGGAAATCCCCGTAAGCCAACACCCATTTGGGGAAAACTCTTGCGGGGAGGGACCCAAAAAAAAGGCCCTTTAAAGTTTGCTAAACCCGGGAAAAACGGGGTGCTGTAAAAGGAAAGCCACCCCGTCGAGGACAGCAGCGAGAGGTGAAGGGGTTTGCGGGGCCCTTGGGCCCGCCGCGTTCATCTTCTCCAAAACCCCTGAGAAGGACACTTTTTCTTTGACCCGCGGGGGGCCCTTTGGTCGTCAAAAGAGGGCAAGAAGGGAACGGGGGGAGCTCATATTTGGGATGATGGTGCAAAGGGGGTCCGGGACTGCTGTCGATTTGGAGGGCGAGCAGCAGGCGCCCGATTTAAAGGTTCTGAGGACCCCGGGGACAATAAACCTGTTTTCCCCCCGATTGAAACTTTGGCTTTTTTTGGCCCAGCTTTTTGAAGTTTTTGGTAGGCTGACGAGGCAGGCCCTCCCAGGGCCTTTGCTGCGCAGTCCTGACCCTTTCCCTCTTCGTACTTCAAGGGGGTTTTCCTTGCCAGTCTCCCGATTCTTGTCAGTGCTTTCCAAAATCTTATCTGGAAAAACCCCTTGCGGGAAAAAGGGAGGGTGGTGGTTGGGCTTTCTGGGCAAAAGTAAAGGGGGTTATCTGCGAAAAAGACCGGGCAACCTCTTTGGTCATCTCGTGTGCCTTCTTCGTGACCGCTGGGCTTTTCCTTTGTGGGTTTGATGCCGTAGCAGAATTTCCAAATGATTTGGCCCTTTTGTTTGCCAAGGGGTTCGTTTTGGATAAAGAAGAATTTGGGTCCTAAAGGGAAAAAACCAAAAGGAAAATGTGCGTTTATAAAAAAATGAATTTTTTTTATTTACGGGTTTAAGCTAATTTCAAATTATAGCCAATAAAATTTTTAAACATTTTTTTGCAAAAAATTTCATTACCGATGTCAAAAAATACGCCCCTGAGGGGACAGTCAGAGAAAAGTTACCATTTTCATTAATCGGAGGGGAGTGCCTTTGGAGAACAGATACAGCCAGAAAATTTCATGATTTTTGATGTAAATTTTTAAGGCCAAAATTTTCCCTTTTATTTTTTTTTTTCCTTTTTTTTCCATTATCCTAATTTCCATTATAGTTCAGTAATGCAAAACGGGTTTCCCCCCCAGGGAAAATTACTAAATAACATTTTATGCATTTCTTAATAAGCTTAATTTTATTTCCAAAACGAGGTCTTTCGACGTCGGGTTTTTTCTCTTTTCTGAAATTTGAAATTTCCCTTTTTTTGAAATTGCCAAATTGAAAAATTGCGCGAAAATTTACCGTTAACGAGTGACCCAATTAAAATTTTCGGATTCAGCGGCACAAAAGCAAAGGAAAAAAGACCCTAAAAATTTATTTCCTTCACCTAAGGTGAAGCGAATCCCCCAAGGCCCCTACTACGGGACCATCCCTCATCCCCCCTAGACCACTCCCGCACCCTTTGCCCCTAGACCACTCCCGCCCCCTTTTTGCCCCAGACCACTCCCCATTTTGAACCTAGACAAAACCCCCGCACCCCCTGCCTCCCCACACTCACACTAAAAAAAAAAAAATATACCCACCGGGTTTATATAAAAAAAATTTTTTCCCACGGTCTTACTTAGGAAAACTAACTCTAAGGACTTCCTATTAAACCCATTTTACTTAACCACACCTAAAATTATTAAACCCACTGAAACCTGCTAGATTACAAACCCCAAACCTGGGCATTTTTTATGTAACCAAAACTCGTGGGGGGGTTTCCCCCCCCCGGGACCCCCTTACTTTTAATTTTCTTTTCCGAGGGCCCTGTTGTAGGGTTAGAAATATTCTTGGAAATTTTTCCCAAAATGAACCCCCCGAAATTCCTTTGGTGGAGGGAAATTTTTTTTTTTGGTGAGCTTTGATGTTTTTTAAAAAAGGATGCTCACCTTTATCTGAAAAGAAAATTTTTTTTCTTTTTTGAAAAAAAGGGACACTTTAAAAAAAAAAAAATTGAACCAAACCCGAACCTATCCCCTTAATAACCTAACCTTAACCAAACTATAAAAAAAAAAATAACAAAACCTGAAAAATAATAATGCGACGGGAAAAGGAAAAAAGTTTAAAAAATTAAATAAACATAAAAATCACCAGAAAAAATAGTTTGTCCACCAAAGTAAATTTCGGTGTTCTTTCGGGAATAAAAACCATATTTTTTTTTTTTTGAAAACGAAAGGGCAGGATACTTAAGGTATTGGGTTCGGTAGTGGGGCTTTCAAAAGTCCTAGGATTTAACCTACATCATCGTGTAGATTTTTCATTCAGAGTATTGAACCCCCTTTCCCGGCCAATTTAATAATAAGGGGATTTCAGTAGTAACGAAACCCCCTGTTTTTTCCCGGAAAAAATGGTTTAAATTAGGTTTAAAACAAAATTAGGTTTTTGAGGTTTGGGGTTTGGTTTAGAAAAATTAAAAAAAAAAACAATCGTTTAATATAGCTACTGTAGGAATAGCCCTGTTTGGTTTGTGGGTGGTTTTGTGTGTGTGTGTGTGTGTGTGTTGTGTGTGGGGTGTGTGTGTGTGTGTGGTGTGGGGGGTTTTTTGGGTAGCCGAAAAAATGTAAACAATTTAGATGAGCTTTGGCTCCCAAAAAATTTCAAATAAATCGTAGGTGGGGAAGCGGCTTGGGCCCCCGTCGGAAAAATTTTGAAAGGGGGTTTTGGGCTAAAAACACTTTAGGAGTATTAAAATTACAGGAAAAAAAAATGCGGTAAAAAACTTTTTCGCATTTCCCCAAAAAATCAGTAGACTCATGGGGGCGTTTGTTTTTGGCCTTTTTGTGGTGTGTGTTGGAATCACACGGAAAAACAAAGGGGTTTGGGAAACACAGGAACACAAAAGGGGTTTAAAACACACGGAAACGTGGTCTACCCCGAGGCACTTTTACCAGTGAACCCAAAGCAGCAACAACACGATTGGAGTTTTCAATCAAAAGTTGTCTAATATATACTTATATTTCTACAAAAAATCAATACATGGGTCCCAAGGGCCCACAAGCAATTGTCAATATATGGGAGTGGAAGCGGAACCCAAAATGCAAAGGGTTTCAAAAGTGAAGGAGAAAGGGACACTCACACCGGGAAAAAAAAAAATTTATTTCCCCAAAAAAACGAGTGCAGATTTTTTAAATACACATCAAAACCATTCAAAGGGAAAACCTTTAAATTTTGGCTTTGAAAAACGGTGACAGGCCCCTACCGAAAATTTTTCCATACTTAAAAAACCAAACCATCGGTATTGCACTTTACAAACAAATTCATCTAAACCCCCTAATACCCCCATGTAAATTTTTCCTTTTACTTTCTTTTAAACAGCACTTTTTGCCAACCTTTACGCTTGGATCAGTCACGGGGCACAGATGTCTCATGTTCTTTTTAAACACCGTGATATTTACACTACATTTCTTGCCCTTTGGGGGGAAAAATGTGTCCCTTGTAAAATCTAATAAAGTTATTTCTACAGTTGTTCAGGTTTATTTATATTACCCCACACATTCCCAAATCAATTTTAAATATTGTTTTCGGAGTTCAAGGGGGTTTTTGTCGTCCACCCACCAAACCCCGGGTTCTTTGTTTTTTATTTGTGTTGTTTTGATGGTTTCCCAATGAAGCAGACTAGCTTTTGTTTCCCCTCTCTCTCTTTTGCAAAAAAGATCAACTATTCATAATTCTTTCCCACGGGAGCTTATTTCTTTCATTTACCCAAATTTTAGGGAAACCAAAGCACGAAGTAAACAGTTAAAAAGGAGGGTAAAAAAAAAAGGGTGGATTAGAAATGGGCCCCAGGGCAAATACGTCACGGTTTTTTTACATCGGTGCAATTTTGGGGGGATAAAAGGGGGGGGCGCCGTGGGTGGGGGCCCACGAAGGGAAAACTAGGGGGATGGAAGGGAAATTTTGAGTTTTTTTGCGCGAAATTTTATATTCCCCGGTGCTATATTTACTTGCTCTGTTCTCGGGTGACAACACTATAGGAAAACCTGAGGTAAAAGGCCGTGTCAGAGGGTTTTAAACCCAAAAAAAACAGATTATAACAGAGGGCCTCGTCCAAAAAAGGGAAGCAACTTTTAGGTTCGGTTTAAAGTGGCCCCTACCCCCTTTTTACTTTTTAAGAGCCCCTGGGTGTGACTGTTTCCCGGTTTTGAAGCCTTTGGGGAAAAAACCAAACAAATTTAGGTCTCTTAGTTGTCAGCGAGCAAAGGAAAATAGCACCGGAAAAATCAATTTCGCCCAAAACAAATCGAAATTTTTTTAAGGGCGTAGTCTTTTCTTTTTAGGTTGTACAATTATGGTTATGATAGATTAAAATACCTTCTTAATTGAAATTCCCTTTGTTTTTTCCCCATAATAAGTGTGGTACATCATGGTTTAAGTGGTTTTTGACGAGCCAATGCAAAACTCGGGGTCCTATACCAACATCACCAACCTTTTTCTTTGATTTATTTTTATTACTTTCCCTCCATAAACAAGTTGCATAAACCCCGGTGACTTACCCATCCCTTGGGCCCATGGTACCTGGTACTGTCGTCTACCCATATTTTTTAAACCCACAAAATGGGAAAAATCCCCCGACGGAAAAACTAGGTTAATTTTGCTTTTATTTACTTTTTTTACTCCAAACCAAAAAACAAGTTGCAAACCACGGGTGACAAATTTCCCATCCCTTTCCTCATGGTACCTTGGGATTCGTCTACCGAAATGCTCGTCCCTACATAAATCGGGGAAAAAAACCCCCGCGGAATTGTTAGGTTAGGTTTCCGGGTTTGGTTAGGCAGTTAAAAGGTTTGGTCAGTTGGTTAGGTATTATAATCACAGGTAAAAGCTTATTGGTTTACCCTACATTTTCCCCTCCCTACACATTCTTAAAACCCCCCCAAATTCCCTCCCATTTTTCCTCCCCGGGCTACTCTGCAGCCCCAAAAGGGGGATGGGGCTACTGTTGTCGTCGCGTGAAAAAAAAAACCCCGGGAGTGAAATTTGAAAGGTTTTTACTTTGCCCGATACAAAGATAAAACAACACTGAAAAAAGGATAGATTTTAAGGTCATGATATAAACTACTGTGGATCATCTTTTAAATTTGGGAAAATACAAATCAGTAGTGATGCTAAAAATTTTGTAATATATTGGGGCCTGGCCGGGAAAATTTGTGCAGGGGTGACTTTAGTTTTTATCTACGGTAACCCGAAAGACAAAGTAAAAATAAAAGAAAAAAAGACGTTGAGAGCAAAAAGGATCGTGACGGAGGAGGGAAGTTACAAAATGCCGAGGTTTGATACAGCCCAAGCTACATAATCCTTCTACAAATCAGTGAGGCAAATATTTCCTGCCGGTCAAAGTGGTTTCCCTTTTTAGATTACCGCCCAAACAAAAAACGTTGGGTCGTTTTTGGTAAGACTTTGGAAGAAGTCCTTTACCCCATCTTTTTTCTTTTCCCCCATAGCCCAAAAAGCCCGAGGAACTGGCGGGGGAAAAACAGGGTTTTTTTTGGGTGGGGGAAAGGGAAACAAAAAATAAATGATTTTTTGGTCCCCAAAAAAAACATTTAAAAATAACAAAATGTAAAAATTAAACCCAACCTAACCTTAAAAAAAAACCCCCCCCCCCTAAGTTACCAACCTAAACCCAACCTAACCTTAACACAAAAATATACCTAAACCCCAAACCCAAAACCCAAACCTTTAAAAAATAAGTATACCTAACCAACCTAAACCCAACCCTTAAAAACCCCAAAGTATACCTAAACCCAAACCCAAACCTTTAAACCCCAAAAATATAAACCCAACCTAACCAAAAACCTTTAAACCCCCAAAGTATACCTAACCGAACCAACTTTTCCCACAAGATACCTAGCCTTTAAACCCCAAAAATATACCTAAAAACCCAACCCTTTAACCCCAAAAGGGATACCTTACCTAAAACCCAACCCTTTAACCCCCAAAGTATACCGAAAAACCCAACCTAACCTTAACCACAAAGGATAAACCCAAAACCTTTAAAACCCCCCCCAAATATACCTAAAACCCAACCCCAAAACCCAACCTTAAAAAACCCCAAAGTATACCTAATCAACCTAACTGGGCTTAAATTTTTTGAGGCCACCCCATATTTTTATAGCGGCCGTGTGGGTTAACCAAGGGAGCGCAAAGGGTGGAAAACCTTTTCAGATGTTTAAAATACAAAAAGCCCTACAATTTCAGGCGGTATTTTATTTCAGTCAAAGCCGGAAGGATGAGTTCCAAAAAATATTTTCCCTCGTTTTTCAAGGGGGACAGGCTTTTTAGACCCAAAAGTAATTTAAATTTGGAAAATCTTTTTAGTTTTCTTTAGTGCTGCGTTTCAAATGTTCGAAGTTTCGTTTTAAATTTGTATTACAGACTGTACTAAGGGCCCGTCCAAGTTTCCCGGAAGGGTAAAGGGTCAAAACAGCCCCTGCCAAAAGGGAATAGCGGAATTTCCCCCCGGTACCTTGTAAAAATCGCACTAATCTTATCTGACCCTCGACCTCAATCAAAATTTCCTGTACGAAGTTTCGGGCTGAAAAATCATTTAATTTAATTGTAATATCTAGCGTAAATTTTGGTTTTTTTGTGAGAACGCCGCTACCTTTACTTTACCCGGCCCCCAAAAGACTCCAGGGTTTTACCAGGGAAAAGGTAAACAATATGATGCAAAACCGATTAGCTCCGCAAAGCGAGGGGCGGGTTTTTACCGCCCACTTCGTACTGCTCCCCACAACCGTTTTTGCAACTTGTTTATGGGTGGGTAATAAGATAAAATTTAAAGCAAAAAACTAACCAACCATTACCCCTTTGGCGAGTTTTCCCAAATTTGTTGGGATAAAAAATATCGGTAGACGACAGTTTCCAAAGGGACCATGAGGCAAGGGGGGTAAAGTCACCGTGGTTATAAAATTTTTTATGGATGGAGTAATTTAAAATAAATCAAAGCAAAGGTTGGTGATGTTGGTATAGACTTTAAAGGGGTTTTTCATTTGGGTCGGGCAAGTAAAAACTTAAACCATGATGTACCCCCTACTTATTATGAGGAAAGACAACAAACGGAACTCAAAATAAGGTTTTTTTAATACTACATAACCTGAATAGTAAAACCCACAAAGAGAAGACTATGACGGTTTAAAAAATTTCGAGTTGTTTTGGGCGAAATTGATATTCCAGGTGCTATATTTCCGTGCTCGCTGACAACATAGAGAAGACCTGAGGTGATGGTTGATGTGCAAAGGCTTCTAAACCAGGAAAACAGTCACATCAGAGTCTCATTAAGAAGTAAGCAAGTGGTAGGGACACATTACGTACCTACCAGTTGCTTACCTTTTGACGAGGCTCTGTTATGACTCTGTTTTCTTGGTTTAAAAGCCTCTGCACATCGGCCATTACCTCAGGTCTTCTCTATAGTGTTGTCAGCGAGAACAGAGCACAGTAATATAGCACCTGGAATATCAATTTCGCGCAAAATAACTCTAAATTCTTCCATCGCTGTAGTTTTCCCTTCGTAGGTCCACCCGCGGCGACCCCGCCTTATCCCCACAATGCACCGATGTAAACAAACCGTGACGTAGTTATGGGTAGGGTCCATTGGCCTCTCATCCCGACGCCTCATATTTCAAGCTAAAGGTTATTTTTTCCTTCTCGCATGGCCACAAAATCCTGACCTACCTGAACGGTATTATTATTAACACTTCACTGGCCTGATCATGAGTGGGTCGTAAAACTTGAACAGGAAAGGTCACACACGTTTATCTACTGCGGAAGACAGGAAGGAAGGGCAAGCAAGATAAGAGAGATAGAAACAAGGAAATATTATATAGCAAGCCTGACAAAATGTATGCATAAAAAGATAATAATGACACGACTTGCACTTCATTACCGATTTACCGTATACCACCAACAGGCGAGATCAACCAACACCAAGATCTCTATAGGCCTACAGGCGCTATATAGGCTCTCCAACGACATAATAGCATTTACTGGGTCTGGGAAACAAAAAATGATCTCCCGGCCTTAATTTTGCTTGAATAGGGGAAAAAGTAGCTATATAAAAAAAAGTAGCCTGTGATATTTAGTACCTAATTTTACAAGGGTGTGAAGATGGTCGGCGAGGGAGATAAGCTACCGTAGTACATAAGCAAGCATACTTTTTCTTATCACTTTTTCAGCATGCAGGATAGATCGATAAACATATGCAGTGGCGCACATGTATGACCCACCAACCTACTGTACTTTACTTTTAGAATATGAATATCAAATCAAGACAGTAATCAAAAGAACACTCACTTGCTAACATGTAATAGATCTTTTTAAGGGTTGAGAATTTGTGATGAGGTAGAGTTAGTAGTGATGAATCTGCCTGCTGTTCCTATCACGTCTGACATTACAACTGCAAAAATAAATCAAATCACGTCTGACATTACAACTGCAAAAATAAATCAAATCACGTCTGACATCACAACTGCAAAAAAAAAAAATCACTTCTGACATTACAACTGCAAAAAAAAATCAAATCACGTCTGACATTACAACTGCAAAAAAAAATCAAATCACGTCTGACATTACAACTGCAAAAAAAAATCAAATCACGTCTGACATTACAACTACAAAAAAAAATCAAATCACGTCTGACATTACAACTACAAAAAAAAAATCAAATCACGTCTGACATTACAACTGCAAAAAAAAAAATCAAATCACGTCTGACATTACAACTGCAAAAAAAAATCAAATCACGTCTGACATTACAACTGCAAAAAAATCAAATCACGTCTGACATTACAACTGCAAAAAAAAATCAAATCACGTCTGACATTACAACTGCAAAAAAAAATCAAATCACGTCTGACATCACAACTGCAAAAAAAAATCAAATCACGTCTGACATTACAACTGCAAAAAAAAATCAACTATTATAATCTCAGACGTTAACAGCAGCCAAAGTGAGACTCATATTAGCATCTATAAACAAGAATACAGCCTCGCACATCTCCAGCCTATGCGAGAGTGTGGGTGACAGGACATTAAAATTCCCCCCACAAAAGCAGATTCGTCGCGCTATTAACTATTCAACACAACACGCATTCTTTTCCCCCTCAATGGAAGGCCAAGGGAGGATGTCTGGGCTGCGGTGCGTCTGACAGCCTGTTGTGATGACGCCCCCGGCACTCATTATAGTCACCGCCAGTTTGTCTTGCTCATCCTGTAATAACACTATAGTCGCCACCTGCACTAATGTCGCCAGGCACTATATATTAAGAATTTTAGCATCACTACAGACTTGTATGTGCTACTCAAGACACGTACATAATAATAAAAATTAAAAAAAGCATACACTAGGCTTGCTCACACAAAAAAAAAAAAAAAAAAAAAAAAAAAAAAAAAAAAAAAAAAAAAAAAAAAAAAAAAAAAAAATAATAATAATAATAAGACGACACACACACACACACACCAATTGAATTTGCGTCAATTTATTATAAATGGCAATATCGTCTAGTCATTCACCAGCGCTCTAACTTGTAATGAGTGGAGAAAGTGATGACAAAGCAATAAATTGACATTAACACATCCTTCACTACAGAATGTTCTCTATTTCCCTATGATGACTTAACCCTTCACGCCCAGATCTTTCCTTGGCTGTAACAAATTGCATGTCATATTGTATATCGAAGCCATAAAATTACGAAAAGTAACTGAATATTCCAAATTAGTTAGTCGACAAGGATACTAAACAGGTCATATCTATAAAATATTGCTTATAGTCACTAAAAATTGTCTAACGGTATTCAAATTACAATGGAAATTACGTTCTGGGCCTCAAGGGGTCAAGTTGCCTGGCTCCTTATCGCCATAGAAGCACCACTCACGCCTAACACATTCTTTGTACACGAACCAACTTTCTGGTTCCTCGTCGTAACATCTATGAGTATATCACTGTTTGCAGCACGGTGATTTCTGTACACAACTTAAGGCTCATCTTATATAATTGTCATGCATAATGGCATATATCATGTACAGTGAATGAGCTCATGACATGCACAGAGCTGATATCATGCAATGGGAATATTTTCATTGGTGCCAATTACATATTTACTTCTTTACTTCCTCCACAATAATTCCTAGTTACCATTTCTTACACACATGAGTTAGTCACAATACTTCTTGGATGATGCTATCTATCCCATCAAGACATATGTACAGGCATAGCCAGTTTTTGTCCAGCCTTCCTTCATGGCTGGGGATGAAAGGTGGATGTAGTTAGTGTTAAGCAACAGGAACTACCACGTGTAGGTCTGGCGGCCTCTTGTAGCTTCCTTATATGTTCTTAATGGTAATTGTGAGAGCCTGGATGTGGGAAATACTGTTTAGAACACAAGGTGGCAGCTAAGGCTGAAGGGTTACAGGGAGTTTCATACACAAGTTTTGTTAGTTGTTTCGTACACTGATTTTGAGTTTTTTCGTACATACCTGGTGTTGTTTCGTAACTCTAGTAGTCAAGTTCAACTCTGAGCTAAGTGTACGAAACGACTATGGTTTCATATAAACTACGAAACAACTTTTTTGGTGTACGAAACAACTTTTGTACGAACTGACTGCACCCCGGCTGAAGCAGGAGCTGTCTTTTGGGTCTGTCCACCACCTCCAATGGGTTCACCTCTGGGTCTTAAACCAACCTTAGACATAGTAAGATGCTATCCATAGGTTGCAATTCATACTAGCTGTTGCAATGTTCAGACTCAATAGAACATCAATAGTCATAATCTCAACTATAGAAAGAACGTAATTAGTATGTACAAAAGTGACAACACGGGATTACCATTATTAACGCATCCCTGGTGGTGAACAAACATTAATACTCTCCATTTCCTACTGCCCGTTTCTCATTAACGGACAGTGAAAATAAAGTACGTAGGGACAGATGACGGTGAAAATAAGGTACGTAGGGACAGAAAATTGAAGAAAAGATGTTCATAATATTTGCCACAAGGACAAAGAGTGTCTAGATTTAGGAGAAATACTACAGAACCTACCATTTCCCAGTCAGACTCAGACATCATCATCACCAGCAGGATACTCTACCAAACCTCTGATAGCCACTCACCCCTGAGGGACACACACACTGGTTCACCCTCACACATGACGTATGCCGGATAGGGAGCTTTAAAAAGAGGCTAGACAATTTCATGGAAGGGGATGAGAGGTGGATGTAGGTAGTATTAAGTGTTAAGTGACAGGAACTACCACGTGTCAGTCTCACGGCCTCTTGTGGCTTCCTTATTTTCTTATGTTGTGTTCTTATAGGTCCTGCTGCACCTAATACTTTCTAGCACTCCCTAGCACTGCCTAGCACTGCCTCTCCCCTCAGCACCTCAGGCACCTACCCGCCGCTGCACACATATATCGTCGCCCCACAGTTTGCAAATGGGTGCTAAGCTCTCGGTAAAGGCACAGCCCCCACACAGGATGCAAGTACATGCCACATCGCACAAAAAATATATCAGAAACACCCAAAATTCCCCAAGTACTACATTTTTCTCAGTCTCCGCGCATATGTATCAGGCGGTGCTGGGAGGCTCCCTGTTGTGACGTCGCCGACCCATGGTGCGTCGTCTGCTGATAAACAGTTGTGTTTTGAGAGCACGGGGAATTTACAGATTTTGAATGCGGATCATTTAAAAACGGGTGACTGGATGCAAAATGTGACAACATATTGTTGATATACTCGATCATGGCTATATTTTGACTGCATTAAATCAGGAATGATGAAATGGTCTGGACGATTACTTTAAGAGGTTAGACGGTCGATGATACGCTTCCAACTATCCCTATCCGTTGCCTTAACTTCTTCAATGCCCAATGCTGCCAGATCTTCTTCAACACACTGCCTCCATGCAACTCTACTTCATTAATAATCACTATTCAAAAGTTATGCAGAACTCACAAGAATAATAAGTCAAATATAAGACCCATCAAAACGTAAAGTTCTAAAAGGACTAGACAGAAGGTTTTGACAGACATGGCAGGAACAAGTCACATGTATTTACAGCTACACCTGACACCAACAGTACAACCGGCAGTAGTATTCACCACCACCACCACTCTCTTCTTAATCCATCTTACTTTTGACATGGACAATGGTAATTAATGTCTTAAACTTATAATGCAGACATTGGTGGTAAATTAAAATTAAAACATTGGTGGTAAATTAAAATGAAATATGACTTTTGGTGGGCGTTAACTTTTAAATACAAAAAATCTGTTAACATCTTATATCTAGACGACACTGACAGACATTTACTGTCGTGTTAGTGTGTCTTGAATTATTGAAAGGTATGTATGTATGTCTGAGCTAATTAAACATGAAAATTGTTGATTAAGAGAGCAGTGCATGTATCTCAATGATGCAATGAGAGAATTTGGACTCTTACTTTCCACAAAACAGAGATCATCGCTAGTTTTCCCAGGAAGCACAAAACAATCCCTTAGAAACTAAATGCTACAGAAGACCGAGTATTATCACAGTGGTACACAACTTGTTGCAGCAAACACACCAATTACTGCTCAGCCTTATAGACATGAAACTTAGAATATTTTAGAAATACTTCAATTTTCCTGAACATGTCGCATAAAGTGTTTAGCTGAAAGTATTGTAGACCCATGACAAGTTGTAATAAACCTTGATTTTCATACTGATGCAAATTCAGATACATGAACTTATTATTATATTTATTATAAATTGATTGATTTAATGCCTAAAAAGATGAATGTGCCAAGACATCAGAGGTCATATGGCACTATTGCAAAGCATATAAAGGGTCAGGGTTAAAGAATAATAGTGAAACGATGAGGAAGGGGAAAGAGCAGAATGTTACAGCAGGATGGTTAGATCAGATGTAGGATGTGGATTTGTTGGAGGAAGGAGGTTAAATTTTCCAGGGAGAAGGAGGGGGATTCCGGGAGAATGTCCGCAAGACAGGGAGGTCGGGAAAGGGAGGACAAATGAGGGAAGGAACTGGAACGGGCAAGAGTAAGATGGGAGCAGGATATTAGGGCATGTTGGACAGTGAGAGGAACTTGACAGGGTGTCCAGAGGGTTGGGGAGGAGCGTGACATGAGATAGGAGTGTGTGAGGTTGGTATGGCCTATGCGTAAGCATGCGAGAGCAGTCTCCCAACGTCTATTAGTGGTAAGGATTTGACCATGGAGAGATAGAGGGTTTGATCAGGCATAAAGTTTTTCAATCCAGCTGCACTTATTGAAAGTAAATAATTAGATGGCCCTTTAGTTCACATTTCTGTCAGTAGGTCCTAAGAATACTCTCTTTCCTTTTACACTGGTTCACCAACAAATGGCCATTAATAGAGCTGCAGGGTGCAATGATGCATAGGTACCTTCGGGGCTTTACGAACCCCTGTGCATCGTCCCAGTGTCCTAATGTGTGACTAAGGTATTCTTGTTGGCAACATTCACAATTATTTTCGATTGCTCATTTCATGTGATTACTTTTAATTAGTTTTGATATATTGTCACTTGTCATTTTTTGATAACACATCTTGTGGAGGATAAGGTATTGGAAAAGAATTGAAATTATAGATGCAATACATGAAAATAAATTGAAGTCGATACATAAATCTGTATAGAAATTCAAAATATATTGTTTGTGTCAAGGCTCGTCATCCAAGAGTTAAGAATTGAATTGAATTAATGCTGAAAAGGGAAAATGTGCCAGACATCAGAGGTCATATGGCACTATGGCAAAGCATAACAAAACGGAGGAAAAGTTTAAAATTGTCTTTTAAACACTTAATACATGAAAGAGAGCAACTTTCTGAACACCAAGATGTCTTTTGTCACTGGAATCAAAGGAGTTACATCCTAGTGATGGGTGATCATTGTATTCTACTACTATAAGCTTGATCTATAGCTATTGTTATGACGGAGCTCAATAGCACAGAGGTATTGCAGCGTACTAGGAAACTGTGCTTTTTCAGGACATCTTAACCCCTTGAGAACCAGAACGTAATTTCCATTGTAATTTGGCTACCATTAGACAATTTTTAGTGAATATAAGCAATGTTTTAAAGATATGACCTGTTTAGTATCCTTGTCCACTAACAAATGTGGTATATTCAGTTACTTTTCGTAATTTTATGGCTCGACAACATACAATTTTTTATTAGCAAAAGAAAGATCTGGGCGTGAAGGGGTTAATTCTCAACATGAACTGGGTCTCTGCACTCACGGCAAACATGTAGTTGTGGTTTCCTGTAGAAAACTATAAAAATACAAACTTTCCTAAAACGTCTTAGCAAACATTTAGTATTTGCAAACAAGGAATAATATGGAGAGGAGACATTAAATAATGTCTCCTGCATAAAACATTATCTTGTCATATCAGGAACTTACAGGAACTACCACGTGTAGGTCTCGCGGCCTCTTGTAGCTTCCTTATTTTCTTATGTTCTTCTTATATAATGTTTCTAAGTATTTTCTGGGAAGATTATTTTCAGTAGTCCACCAAACGGATCCTACCGATGCGGCCGCCGTCCTCTCTGAAAAGAACCACAACACAAAGTTAATAATAATAATTATTATTATTTTATTATCGCCCGGAGGCATAGACAAAAAAAAAAAAAAAAAAAAAAAAAGGAGTTAACTTAAGTACTACAGCAAAATAAAAAATACATAATGAATAAAATGATATGATAAACATGATGAATAATATATATCATTACTATTATTACCATCATCATCCATTTAACACCATCTTATGTACTGGTAGCATGACTTTACTACCTCGTATACAGAAACTCTCTTCCTATTTCAATTTTTCCACTTTCCTACGACTTCAATCTTGACAAGAGAGCAGTGACAAGACACCTCCCGAACTAAATTGAGCCACCCCTTATTTCTTCATTCTCTTACTGTCTTCTTTATAGGCTGTGACAACTAGATGGGGTTTGTGTTACCCCCTTTTTTTTGTGTATACCTTGGTGTATACCTTGGTCAGTCCATTGTGTTAACCCCTTCACGCCCAGATCTTTCTTTTGCTATAGAACATTGTCTGTTGTAACCCGTAAAATTACAAAAAGTAACTGAATATACCAAATTAGCTAGTCGATAAGCTTACTAAACGGGTCATAGCTATAAAATATGGCTATATTTACCTAAAAAATTTCTAATGTACCCAAATTAAATGAAAATTACTCTGGTCTCAAGGGATTATAGGACT
>JACEEZ010011124.1:0-10705 GCA_016584305.1 Chionoecetes opilio
GGGCCCTTTTTTGGGGCCCACATGGCCCCTTTTGGGGGGTGGGAAATTTTGGGGTGGGGGCCCCCCAAAAAACAATTCCGGGGTGCACGTATGAAAAGGGGAAATTTTTAACCTAAGGGCTGAGGAATTATAATTTTTTTTTTTTTTTTTTTTTTTTTTTTTTAATTTTTTGTGCCTATAGCGCCTGTGGGCAGGTGACCCAGGCTGCCTGGGATGGTAGGCTCTGGAGTTCCTTGAGGGCGGGGATATGGTGGTCCTCGCCCCTTTGGGGGAACGGCAGGATTGTTATAGTGACCCTGTGTTTTAGGCTCAGCCCCCCCCTGTTCCCCCCAAATGACCCCAATCGAAGGTAAGTTGAGGGGCAGGGCATGTGGGTTTTTTTCTTGGCCACTCACGGTGCAGAAAGGTTTTGGTTTTTTTCGGGGATCAATCGGTCACAGAACCCATGGGAGCCCAAAAACCCACTCCGCTACCACTCCCCCAATTGATTTGAGCTCCCTTGCTATTAACCCAAGCCCTCCCTAACTGAAATTACCCTATTTGTTTTCAAAACAAAGGTTACTCAGCAGTGGTAGAGGGTTATGTTTGAACTTGTTTTATTAGAGGGATTTGGGTACGCGTGGGGGGCTCGGGCGTTGGAAATTGTGGTTTTGGGGGGGCCGAAATGGCGGCGTGGGGGGTAGGCCGCGTGGGACAGGTTATTTTCCCCACTTCCTGGGGGGCTCGTATACTTTGTGGTGTTTTTAAACACTTTGTCCCTTTAACTGATTGATGTTAACCCCTTGGCTCACACAACAAGATTCGTGCTACACCTTAGTGCCAATAAAGAGAGTGGCTACCCCTTCATCGTGTAGGCTAGCGTGAAGATCGCCTTCACTGAAATCCTGATCAGCGGGGCTATACTACACTGAACTTCCATATTTTTACTCCTTACGTGAAGTTCCTCACAATTTTTATTTTATTTAACCCCTTTGTTTTAATTGTGGACTATAGGTGAATACCTATGTACCATAATAGTGAATTAGAGACTGAAGAAATTTTCATAAAACATTCCCACTTTCACCCCTTCCGCCCAATCTTTCTTTGCTATAAAAAATTGTCTGTTGTTAGCCAAAAAATTAAAAAAAAGAAATTTATTAACCAAAATATATGCTATGGGACAAGGAACAAACTAACATCATATCTAAAAATATTGCTTAAAACTTCATTAAATCGTCAAATGGTCCCCAAAATTTTTTAATCTCTTTTTTCTCATGCTGTCCAAGATAGGGGGTGGCTCAAAAACGGCACCTAAGCCCCATCTCCTAACTCATGCCCTTTATTTCTGCCCGCAATCATGCCAAATCTTTATTCAACTTAAAAAAAACTTTCTTTCTAAAAAATGTAAAATCTTTCTGAATCAAATTCCTCTGGCTTCTGGGAACTAACTAATAACATCTCTACTTTTTTTTTTCTTTTCTTTCCCTCCTATGCTTCCCCAATGGTCCACAGCTGTCTCATCTACTTTAAAACTGAACTCTTTCCCCAAAAAATTTGCTAAAAATTCCATCTGGCTGATGAAGGGTTTGTTCCTCCTTCTCCCCCTCCCCTCTCTGCTTATTTTGCCGCATTAAGATCCCCTTTGGATATTTTTTTTTTTTTGCCCTTTCTGGGCCTAGATCCTCGAACTTACGTCCTGACGGAGTCCCCCCATTGTTCTCAAAAAACCCGTGCTTCTGGCTTGCACCTTTCCTGGTCAAACTTTTCCATCTATGTCTATCTACTTCCCCTTTCCTTCTTGCTGGAAATTTGCTCCCATCCAACCCCTTTTCCTAAGAAGGGTGACCGTCTAATCCTTCAAACTACCCCCTATAGCTTTGCTTCCCTGCCTTTCAAGTTTTTGAATCTTACTTAAAAAGAAGATTTTTTAAGCATCTACTGCTCAAATATTCTAAAACTGATCGTCAGTACGGTTTCCATAAAGGCGATCTCTGGATCTTTTAGTTTCCTAATGAATCTTTCATCCCCTTTAGGGTTTTTGGTGAAAACCTTTTTCTGTTGGCCCCGACATATCAAAAGCTTTTTTTAAAAAGTCTGGCACAAACTTTAATTTCCAAACTACCCCCATTCGGTTTTATCCTTCCTCTGTACCTTCTTTTAAGTTTCCTTTCAAACCGTTCTTTGCAGCTACTGTAGGGGGCATTTTTTCTTCTCCTAAAACTATCAATAGTGGTGTTCCCCAGGGGTTTTTCCTATCACCCCCTCTCTTTTTTATTATTTATTAATGTCTTCTAATCTAACTCAAGCCCCCATCGGGGCATTCCAGGACAGGGGGCCCAGAGAGTACACCTCCCCAAATTGATTTTGCTTAAATTTGGCACATTTTGATTGCTGCCATAGCCTTGTCAAAATTTTAGCACTCTAGGGTCAACGGGTCTCCTGTAAGAGGTCTCCCAAAAATTTTGGCATGACCTCGGGGAAAAAAGACCTAAAAAAAATCAAAACTTTCAAATGTCCCTAAAATTTTTAATTTATAAAACCTTAGAGAGTTTGGGTTTTTAATATCTTTTTTCCCCTCAGTATGAGTCTCTAAATTTCATTCTGGGTTTTTCACAGAATTCTTACATCAAAGGCTAAAAAAAAGGCCAAATTTAAATTTTTGGAATTTTACCTTGACCTTTTGCCTTGAATTCTTTTCGCGACAGAAAAAAATCATTTGGGTCAAAATTGAAGCTTTGTAATGTTTTCTTAAAAATAACAAAAAAAAATAGTTTCTTTTTTAAAAGGCTGGGTTTAACCCTTTTACAGGTTTTTCAAAGCCGACTTTTTTTTTTTTTTTTTTTTTTTTTTTTTTTTCATAAAAAATTGTTGGTTTTTTTCTAATTTTTCTTCCAATTTTTTTTTGGGGTTTAAAGTAGCTAATTACAAACCAAATGTGAATGCAAAATGGTGAGAAAAAAAATTGGTTGTGATCCCATGAAAAAACCAACAGTAAGAAAATAAAAGCTCTCATTCCTGTGGCCCTAAAACATTATAAAAATATTTTGGGACTACGGGCGGTTTAAAATGATTTGAAAAAATTGCCCCCCCAAAAAATTCTTGGGGGCTTTCAAAGAAATCTGGTTTTTGCTTCTCGGACCCCTGAAAATTTCTTAAAGTTCTGAAGAAGAAAACATGATGCCATTTTGCCCCTTTCCAACAAGGGTTTTCGGGGAAATGGATAAAATAAAGGGAAATTTCCCGCCCTGGACGGGGGCTAGAATGGGGCCCCCTCCCACTGTTTGGGGACATAAATTTCCATTTAAAACAAGTTAGATCATGACCAATTTTTCAAATTTTAACTTTTTCACCTTTTTTTAGGTGGACAATAAAACTATTTGCTAAATACTTTCTATGTCATACACTGAAACATACTTTTAAGAATACATAGACCCTGAAAATTTTTTAAATTTTTATATATATTTCGGTTTTTTTTGTATAAAATTAATTAATTTATTTTTAATATAATGTATGGGTTTCCCAGGTGGTTTGGGACCTGCTGGCAAAAACCCAATTTAAAAAAATTTACAGATCTATTTTATTTTTAAAAAGTAGGTTTTCCCGTTAGGGTACACCCTAATACTGAAACTATTTTTTTCCCCAACCTAAAAAAGGGTGAAATTTAAAAAATTTTTGAAAATTTTGTCATGCCCTAACTTGTTTTAACGGGGAAAAATTTGAATGTCAAACGGGGGCGGGGTACTTCAGCCTTCCAGGGCAAAATTCCCTTTTGTGTACCTTTTCTGAACCCTTTTGTTGGATGTGCAACTGCCCATCTATTTTTGGGTTTTCTTCGAATTTTAAAAAACTTCTGCACCCCTTCCGCAGAAAAGAACCAGATTTTTTTTCTAAAAGGGGCCCCAAAGATTTTTTGGTGGCAATTTTTACAAATCTTTTTGCCCGGGCCTGTACCCCCAAATTTTATAAAGGGTTTTAGGCACGGGGAAATGAAAAGCTTTTTTTTACCCTTTTACGGTTTTTTTTTTTTTCATGGGATCACAACAAAACCTTTCCCCACCTTTTTGGGAACATTCACATTGGGTTTGAAAAATTTTAGCTATTTAAAACCAAAAATATATCGGGAAAGGGAAAATTAGAAAAACACTTTATTTATAAAAAAAAAAAAAAAAAATGGGCCCTTTGGGAGAACCTGTACAGGTTTTACCTATGCAGAATAAGACATTTATTTTTTTTTTTTTGAAGTAAACATAAAAAGCTTAAATTTTACAAAAAGGGAATTTTTTTTTGTCGCGAGTGAATTTTCAAGGTCCCGGTCAAGGTCAAAGTTCAAATTTTTTTTTTGCCCTTTTTTCAGTTATTGATGAAATTTAATTCTGTAAACCTAGAAAGGGATTCAGACTCATACTGAGTAAAAAGATAAAAAACCCCATCTCTCTAAGTTTATAAAATAAAGATTTTAGGGACTTTTTGAATTTTGATCTTTTAGGTCTTTTCGGGGGCCCCCATCCCAAAAATTTTTTGATGACCCCCCTTACAGGAGCCCCCGTTTGACCCAGGGGTGCTAAAATTTTTGCAAAAGGCATAGGGTTCGCAACTCATAACATCCCCCAAAATTTTAAGCAAAATCGGAGTTGGTGAGGTGTTTTTTTTGCCCATTTTGGGGGGGGGCCAAACCTGCCCTTTGAATGCCTCTACCCAAACCCTACGCTGATGCTTCTACCCTGCTTTTTTTTTCAACGCCCGTTTATTAAACGCCCAAAACTCAACAGAACTAAGGGATTTCCAACGGAAAGATCCCAAACCGAGTCCCCAAATTTCCCTAATCTTTCTATTTTTCTGTTTGGGGGCCCAAAGCAACCTTTTTTTTGTTCAATGCCTAAAAACCCCAAATTTTTTTTAAACCAAAATACCTCGAAAAAACCTACCAAAAACTTTTCCCCTCTTCTTAAAATGACACTAAACTTCCCCTTCTTCTACAAGACATTCCCCTAGATATCCTTTACAAAAAAACCCTGAAGGGAAAATCTAACATCTCATCTCTTGCCAAAACAGTTTTCTAAAAAGTTAGGTTTGCTGTGCTCATTCCCCGCCCTTTTTTTTTTTTCCCCCCCAATTTTGCTTCTCTTTTTAACAGGGGCCTTATCCGCCCATTGGGGGAGTATGTCTCACTTTTTGGGGGGGGAATCCACTCATCCCGCTTTTCCTAAACAGGGTTTCAAAAGCTTTTCGTCTCATCAACTCCTCTCCTCTGCGGGCCTGCCCTTAAACCCCTTTTAAATCAACCCCCGAAAATTTTGGCCTTTTCTTTCTCTCTTCTACCTTTTTTTCCCAATGCTCCTGCTTCTTCGGGAATTTGCTAACTGCTGCCTCCCCCACTTCCCAGGGGCCCTGGGCTGCACAAGATTTTCAAAACTCATTCTCTCCCTTTTGGCTGTCCATTCTTCCTAATCAAGAGTTAATAAATATCTTTCCCTTTTTCCTCCCTTCCCACTGGTAAACTCGGGAACTCTTTTTCCTGTTTTTTTTTTTTTCACCCCTCCTAGGATTTAAATCTTTTCAAAAAAAAAGAGTAACAAGACACCCCCCCCGAACAAAAATTTGGCCTACCCCTTTTTTTTTTATTTTATTCTCTTACTTTCTTCTTTAAAAAAGTTAATTGGCTTTAACTAAGGGGGGCCCTTTTTTTACCCCATTTTTGTTTTTTCCCCTTTGGGCCAGTTCCTTGTGATGTAAAATAAATTAAAAAAAAAAAAAAAAAAAAAAAAAAAAAAAAAAAAAAAAAAATTTTAAAAATGAAAATTACGTTTTTTGGGTCTCGGGGGTTTTTTAATTCATTTTCCCCATCTGCCCCATCGGATCGGGGGACTGACGGGAAAAAAGATTTCATTTAGACGGGTTAGTTTTCCCGTCATTGGGAGTTTTAAAAGGGGGGCTGGATGGGTTTTCTTTTGGGGGGGATGAAAGGGGGAAATTTTTGGTATTGTTGGGGAAAACCAGGAACTACCCGTGAAAAGCCCAGGGTTTCTTGTACTTCCTTTTTTTCCCTTATGTTCTTATCAGAAATCAACCCGGCACTTTCCTATCCAACTGCCGTTAGAAAAAACTACAGTAAAGCTGTTCCTGGGGCCCTATTTACCCCCCTAAAAACAAACCCCCCCCGGGGGTAAAAAAATTTTGTTTTACCCGCCCCTGCCCTATCTCGCTTACAGAAAAACCTCTCGTTTTGGGGCCCCCTCTTTATTTCGGATTTTGACATTATTGGGAAACCTCCTACTTTTTTTTTTTTTTTTTTTTTTTTTTTAAAGGGGGGTCAAAAAATTTTCCCTACCTAAAATTTAAAAACAAAAAAAATAATTTAAGGGAGTCAAAATTTTCCTACTATACGTAAAATTTATCATTTAATTTTTTTATTTCAAATTTTTTTTATTTTTACAACAAAACCCCCCCAAATTATTCAGATCCTTCCCCATTACTGGGAAACCACTCCTTGGCTCAATTGGGCCGAAAAATGAGGGGTTTTTTACTGTACTAAACCTATAAAAGGACTAAATCTTTTCCCATCCCCACGTCCTTCAAATAACCTTTAAAACCCTCTTGGGAAAGCTTGTTTTTTGGGGTTCCAAAACAGGGGACAAAAAATTCCTAATAAGATTAAATAAAGGTCCCACTCCCGCCGTGGGGCCATCACACAGTCTAACCGCGGGACGGGCGCCTCTCCCAGCCCTCCCTCACGGCCCACCACCGGGGCCTGGGTTGGGTTTGGGTTATTTTTGGGTTTTAGCTTAGTTTTTTTTAAATTTTTTAAACAAACTAAAAAAAACCCTTTAAACCTAACCTACCCTGGCTGCTGTCCCGTGAGGGAGGGTTTGGGAGGGGCCCCCGCCCCGCAGCCCTAGCCGGGTGCTGATGGGGGACGGTGGAGCAGCACCTTATTTATTCTTATTAAATAATTTTGGTCCATATTTTGCCCAAAAGGGAACAGCTTGCCAAAGGTTTTGAAGCTAGTAGAAGACGGGGGGTTTAAGGGACGAAAAACTTCGGGGTCGTTCCCAAAACCTTTTAATTTACTCACTTTTTTCTGCAATTTTTTTTGCTCCGTATACTGTGCGTATTTAACCTATTTTCAGCGATGAAAAAGCGGCGCTACTTTTCCCCCTTTGCTTCCCACAGCCCTCATTTGGGTAAGGGGGGTTCGGGAAAGGGTTTTGGGGTTTTTAATGAAGATTTTTTTAATTTTAAAGGTTTTGGGTTTTAGGTTAGGTATACTTTGGGGTTTAAAGGGTTTGGGTTTTGGGGGTTTAATAAAAAAACTAAAAGGGTTACGTTAGATATGTTCTATTAAATTACAGGGGGGTCCCAAGATACGAGGCCCGTTTAGGTTTTCCCCTGGCAAACTCGTAAAGCGAAATCTCTTTAACAAAACACATAACTAAAGGTAAAATATAGGTTTGGTTTTCGGACCCCTCAAATTTTATAAAAAAAAAAAAAAAAAAATGTTTTTTCAAGGGTAAAATAAAATATAGCAAACCAACAAACCTCAAAAACTAAAAATAGGGCTCTATAAAAAAAACCACACCACCACCCAAAAAAAAACCCCGTTAATTAGGTGTGACAGCACGTAGGGCGAACAAAATGTCCCTAAGCACCTTAAAGGGAGTCTTTCCCGACCCAAATTTTTTTTTTTCCCCCAATTTTTGAATTTACATTTTAAAACCCCCCAATCCACCAAAAAAAATTGATTTCCAGGCCATATTTTTCCGGAAAAAAAACGACTTTTTTGGGAAAAAACGCGCGAAAAAAAAAAAACTTCCCTCCCCAAAGGGCCCCCCCCACGACTTTTTTATTATGACCCTCCGAATAGGGACGCCCGCCCGACACTCTTTTCTGACACCCCGTCGGAAAAAGTTTAATGAGACGATTTGGAAAATTCGGTGTCCCGACAAGGGGAAACTGTCGCTGTGGGCAGATCTAGGTACGGTGCTCAAACTGACACCGAAAAAATGACGCTTGGTTCCCCGGTTTTTTGGAGGAAAACGAAACCCCAGATTGCCCTGGGGATCCCCCATTGTTTTGGGGCCCGATACGAGGTGGGGTGGGAAAAGGTGGTTTTGCAGAGCCCCGAGGTTCAGCGGGGGCCCGGCCCCTTCTCCAAAAAAGGGATTGGGGAAAAAAGGTTTTAAAAATGGGGTGGGGGTGGGAAACCAATGAAAGGGACTTTCGGGGGAAAATCCATGGGTTTGTTTTGGACTCCGTCAAACGTAATTCCCGGAAAACCCCATACTAATTAAACTACAGCAAAGAGTTTGGAAAAATGCTGGCGGGGAAAGGGAAAAAAGTGTGACCCGCCCACCACCACAGGGGAAAGCCCACCCCCTTTCCCCAAATGGTTTTTCTTGGTTTACTTGGTCTTGTTTTAAAAAGCAAAGCCTCACATTTGGGGGTGGGTTTCCTCGCTACCCTCACTAAAAAAACCGTTTCCTTTAACACAACTGTTTTGCCCCCACACAACTGTTTCCCCCCAACAAACTATGGCCCTTTAATTTTAAACCCCAACCCCCCTCCGCCCCCCTCCACTCCTACACCCCCCACTCCTTTCCGTGGGCAAACTTTTCCCCGAAAAAGGCCCCGCTGGTCTTGCTGCATCCCATAAGATCCCTGCATTTTGGGATATAGGAAAAAAATCTATCCCCAAAAACCCCCAAATATCTTCAAGTAAATTTTATTTATCTCTGTGGTTTTTTCGTTTCCTCTCGGGGTCCCAAACGCGGGAAAAATGAGCCTCCCCCAATGGTTTCGTTTAGGAGCCTGAGCCTGACGTCTGCAAAAATTTTATTTCTTTTTGAGAAATCGGGGAATTTTTCAGATTTTTTATTGCGGATTATTTAAAACGGGTGACTGGATACAAAAAATGAAGACGTATTTTTGAAAATACTCGTCAATGGCTAGATTTGCTGTTAAAAACAGGATTTATGAAATGGTCCCGGACGACTACTTTAAGTAAACCAGCAAAACACTAAAATTTACTTTGCCCAAAGGGAAAAAAAATCCCTTTCAAAACACCAAAAACCCTTGTATGTACTCTTGGGGAAAAACCCCCCGTGATACACTAAAACTTTTAGAGGGGGACGGTAGGGGAAGGGACAAGGGGGGGTGGGGCAGAAACCCCCTTTTCCCCTGCCCACAAAAATCTTCCCCTGTTTCATCGAATCCCTTGTCCCTTGTCCCGGGGTTTTGAAATTTTTGTTTGGGCCCCAAATTTTCGTACCGAGCCACCCGAAATTTTCATATTTTTTTTCCAAGGGACGCGAAGCGACCCTTTTCCCTATTTTAGGCCAAAAACAGGTTTCCCTATAGGGTTGTAAAAAAGTTTCCCAAAGGGAAAGTTGGGCCCAAACAAAAAGAAAACAGGGACAAAGGGGAAAAAATTTGGCCGAAAATTTATAAATTTTTTCTCTTAATCATTGTCCCAAAAGCGCTTTTAGCATTTATGCCCATAATTCGTAATATATTGTGGGCCCGGCGGGCATTAGTGCAAATTTGGGATAATTGTGCATTGTGCAGTGGAAATAAAATTTGTTCGTAGCCTTCACAACAACAGTGTCTTTTAAGCGTCGCCGAGAGGCAGCCGCTTGTGTTAGGCCTCATATAACCACTATAACTCGTGTTTCTAATGCCGTTATATGTGTTATTTAGGGTTAGCGTGGTGTTATATACGTGGTAGGGTGTGTGAGGTGTTAAATATGCCATTTCAGCCGTGGGTACAGAGAGGAGGAAGAATAACAATTATGAAATACCACCACCACCACCATCAGATTGATTTATCGTACAACCATAGGTAAAATCATATTGTCAGTAATGACTTTATAATTTTAGTAAATAACTTGTAATTTACTTAGTAAATACTTGGTAATTTTACTCCCCCAGGTTGAATGTCGTAGCATTGGATTTTCGATCTCGTATATTAAAATAGATCCTAATTTACACCTCGTATCATCGGATTTCTCGTATATCGAATGCTCGTATAACGGGACCTCCCTGTACTTCCCTGTTATCTGAGACCCTGACTAATTTCTCCTGGCCTAGTTTTAGTGCTTTTTCTGATGGAGATTCAGTGTTTTTAATGGAAACTGCGACCATAAAATCGGTGATGAATTTTTTTTTTTTTTTTTCACAATCTGGGTTTCCGGAAATACAACTATCTCCATTAGAAAAAGCAGATAATTTATAGCTTCACCCAACCAACAATTTTCTGATGCGCCTTATGTTTTTTCTGGTGTGTTTTTGTGTTTTGAATGAATCTGCTAACCGTTTCTGTCGCAACTTTTTTTTAGTACGGTACAGGGAGTCCCGTTATACGAGCATTCGGTATACGAGAATCCGATGATACGAGAGGTGTACATTAGGGTCTATTTTCAATATACGAATCGAAAATCTAATACGACATTCAATGGCCCCAGACAAACTACTCACGGTGTTTACATCGGTGCATTTGGGGAATAAGCGGGTCGCCGCGGTGGACCTACGAAGGCACAACTACGGCGTGAGGAATTTAAGTATTTTGCGCGAATTGATATTCCAGGTGCTATATTACTGTGCTCTGTTCCGCTGACAACACATAGAGAGACCTGGGTAAGGCTGATTGAGAGGCTTAAACCAAGAAAACTAACGGCTCGATGGAGGAATTCTATGATGTCTTTTGCTCGCGAAATTGATATTCCAGGTCCTT